>WSYH01002645.1:0-32500 GCA_036426205.1 Ascaphus truei | reverse complement strand
CATAAATTCCAATCAACATATATATATATATCCATAAACAATATTGTGTAACACAATAAACTTAACATAGTGTAGTGCAAAAGTGTAAAAGAAAAAAATATATATATAAAGTCCAACCAGTCCTTTGATGTTAGTCCATGAATATAAGTGAAAAATGCTGATAAAGGGGTCTCCGGCTGCTCTCACATGGGATAAACCACATCCAGGGGTATCTAAAAACAAAAAAAGAGAGAGAGCGCACGCCCCATAGCATAAAACTGTGTATTTATTATTAAAAAGGGAAGGGGGGGGGGAAGAAACACATTCACAAGATTAAAATGATAATTAGGCAATTTGTGATAATATCACCACCATCCGGTATCTGTGCTGCAAACGTCCTCACTTGTGGGCTGCCTCTGGGCTGCGTGAAGAGATCGCAGCTCACCGGATGCCAGGGGTGTTGTTTGCCGACTAAAATTAGTCCACCGGAGTCCAGACAATCGCCTCTCCACTTCAAATGGCCGCCGTATTTATCCCACGCTGGATGTGGCCTCGTGCGCATGCGCAGTGTCGTAATGACGTAATCGCGCTATCAGAGTCCCTGACGCGTTTCGTCACCACTGGGCAACTTTCTCAAAGGGCTGATCTTGTGAGTGTGTTTCTTCCCCCCCCTTCCCCCCCCCTTCCCTTTTTAATATCAAATACACAGTTTTATGCTATGGGGCGTGCGCTCTCTCTCTTTTTTTTGTCTCCATTGAAGAGTAGGTGAATGTATAAGTCTGACAGAAATAAATGTGATACATCCATCAGAGCCAGCATTCCTCGGCAAGCATCTACAGTGAAACCTGCTCCGTGACTTGATGCAAATTCTGCAAGGAAAAAGCCGTCCACTGAATACACGTATGTGAACTTGTTTCGGCTATATCCACTGACGTCACTGAGTTCTCGCGATACCTGGAGCTGAGAACTCACTGTGTGACGCCGGATTGAGAGGAAGGTGGCGTCCCTCATGTTTTCCGGGCTGCGGAGGCGTCCATAGAGACTGCTGCAGTGAATCTGACACTGAAGTAATCTGGTACTGGGTTCCTGTGTCGGGCGGGCTGAGTTATACTCAAAATTGCTTTTTATTAAGCTATGTTTGTGAGTGTGCATTTTAAATCCTTTACTCCATAAATATTGTTATACCTTTTTACGCTATGAGTGCGCCTGTTTTTTCTGTGTTTATATGTGACCCCTAGGCAGCGTGCTTGGGCTACTGGGTGAATGATTGTAGTTCCAACAGTAATGTGGAAGGAGGTAGTAGGGCCAGGTTTGGGAGGAAGTATGAGGAGCTCTGTTTTAGCCATGTTGAGTTTAAGGCGTCGGAGGGCCATCCAGGATGATATAGCAGAGAGACATTCAGAAACTTTGGTTTGTACAGCAGGTGTAAGGTCAGGTGTTGAAAAGTATATTTGTGTGTCGTCGGCATAGAGGTGATAATTAAACCCAAAAGATGTTATTAGGTCACCTAGAGAGAGTGTGTACAGAGAAAAGAGAAGAGGTCCCAGGACAGAGCCCTGGGGTACCCCCACAGAGAGATCAATAGAGGAGGAGGAGGTGTTAGCAGAAGAGACACTAAAAGTACGATGGGAGAGGTAGGATGAGATCCAGGATAGAGCTTTGTTCCGAATACCTAGAGTATGGAGAATGTGGAGGAGAAGAGGGTGGTCCACGGTGTCAAATGCTGCAGAGAGGTCGAGTAATATGAGCAGAGTGTAATGACCTCTGTCTTTGGCAGCATGGAGGTCGTCAGTTATTTTGGTGAGGGCTGTTTCGGTGGAGTGAGCAGTGCGGAAGCCAGATTGCAGAGGGTCTAGGAGAGAATAGGTGTTGAGAAAATGGAGCAAGCGAGAGAATACAAGACGTTCAAGTAGTTTAGAGGCAAAAGGCAGGAGGGAGACAGGTCGATAGTTATAAAGACAGGTAGGGTCAAGCTTGCTGTTTTTGAGTAATGGTATGACTGTTGCATGTTTGAAGGAGGATGGAAAGGTTCCAGAGCAGAGAGAGGAGTTAAAAATGTGTGTAAGCGTAGGGATTATAGTAGGAGCTAGAGGTTTTAGGAGAGGGGAGGGAATGGGGTCAAGAGGGCAAGTGGTAGAGGGAGAAGAGGAGATCAACAGCGACACATCCTCCTCTGAGACAGTGGAAAAAGACTCAAGGAAGGCAGGAGGATAGTTAGGAAGAGGTGTAGGATGGGGGGAAGAAACAGAGGGGATGTTCTGCCGTATGGATTCCACCTTTTCCTTAAAATAGTCAATGGGTGAAGGGTGGGTATCGGGCAAGGGTGGCTTAACCCCTTAATTTCCTTTGCGGTTATTATCCGATAAGGTGATTAAGGGGTTAATTGATATCTGAATGTAATTACAATGTATTGGCAATGTATTGTGTTGGCAACGGAGGACAAGGATCATGCTGACGAGGGGGCTTCTTATTGATGAGGTGAGTAGAACTTTAGTTATTTTATTATGCTAGTTAATGTGTTTAATAATGGGCAAATAATCTATTATCCCTATCTGGACCCCCGTGGGAACCACCCGAGGCCCCTCAGACACCTGTGGGTCTGACCGGGGGGCCCCAAGAAATCCGCGGGCCTACCGTGGAGACCCCATTGTGGCCCACGGTGATCCGCGGAGACCACCTGGTGGACCATGGCACCTGGTGGGACCCACCAACAGGCCTCCAGACCCTGTGTGAAACATGATGCTGGCCACCTGTAGTTCTCTGAGGTGACCCGTCAGGCCCACCGGGGACTCACATGGGCCTGGGGTATTAACCCTGTATGTAAAATAATAAATCATGTATTTATGGGTGGGCACAGGGGGTGGGTTATGTATTTAATAAATATAATGATGTTTATTGTGGGGCAGTGTATTGTTTTTATTGTGGGTACTGGGGGTGGGGGAAGGGGGTATTGGCCCCAAGGGCATGCGGGTAGGCCTCCCGGCTGGGTATTGGGTGAGGGTGGTTAGGCCTCATGGGGTGGTGGGGTAGTGGGGGAGTGTATGTAGGCCTCCCGAGTGGTGGGTGAGGGTGGGTTAACCCCTTAATGACTGTAGCGGTTAATAACCGCTATGGTGATTAAAGGGGTTAGGGGACATTACATTGGTTGTTTTTATTTTTGTGTATGTTTTGCAGCATCGGAGGGGGCATGGACGGTGTTGAAGATGACTATGGCCTTCATCGTGGCAGCCTGACAAGGGCGAGTGCAAAATGTATTTAATGTATTTATTGTTCTTTATGTATTTAAAGTACACCCTTACTGCTTCCATAGGAATTAAGTACACCCTTACTGCTTTCATAGGAATTAAGTACACCCTTACTGCTTCCATAGGAATTAAGTACACCCTTACTTGTAAAATGTGGCGAGGTTATATTTTTTTAAGTATCCCATCTGCAACATTGGGGTGGCAAAAACAGTTGGGAGAAATAGCACCTGCATCCTATTTAATAAATATGGCATGGCTTTTTGCACTGGTTTTGCCTGCGTTGTACAGACGGAAGACTTTAATAAATAATCCCCTTGATGCCATTAATTATTTGCAAGTTGACTCGTTAGTTTTCTTCGGACATGGTTAATAGACAAAATTATTGGAAGCAGTAGAAAAATACAGTTACAATTTACCAGTAACTAGAGATCCTAAATGAATCTCTCGAGGCTGTTGTTCAAGTAACAATTTATGTTTCCTGAGGAAGGGTCTGAAAGCCATTTCCACAGGGAGCTGTCCTACAGAAGCTGGGTCATCGGCTAATAGTGATCTCAATGAGCGCAGCACACCCTCAAGTGAACAAGAAAAGAAATCGTTAGCTGCAAGATCTTTTCGCCATCCAGTAAATAAATTACTTTCCTTTTTTGTGGCAGATTTTGATGCATTCTGTTCCTTACAAAGGTTGCATAGACCTCTAATCTCCATTATCAGGTAATGTCAATAGCACTTTGCGATCACTTTTTAAAAAAAAATAACGGTGGCTATGTGGGAAGATTTAAAACTGGCGCTACAACAAAAAACAGTAGCTCCAAAAAAGCTCCAAAAAAGGTGACAAGTTATAGTCTTAGCACAATATAGTGCCACACAATTATCAAAGTGATTTAAGTGGATATCATTATATTGGTGCTGGGGTATAAATAAGGGTTCTTACTCAGACCATAATGCACAACTTTTGCAGCACTCAATTCCCCAAAAATATAAAACATGTATTTAAAGCATAAAAATACAGCCCAAAAAATGAAATACAAAAATCCAATGAACACATGGATCACATAGGAACACATGGGGCCTCATGCAGTAACCACCGAAAAAGCACTCTCGGCAGGGGTTCAATATCGGCATGATTTTGGCGAGTTGCCCTCGCAGTATTCATGAAGGGCCGAATCCCTGGCGAATCACTGCGAAAGCAACACGCCGAGTAGCCAGTGGCGAGACAGTCTGTCTGCCGATAACCTGGCGATACGCCGTCCCCTGCCGAGATGTGCCTGAAGCAGAGAGAGATCCGCTGCTCTCTCTGCGCCAACATCGGCAAAATAAAAAAAAATTCAAATCAAATTTTATTCATAGTGTACATGTGCAGGGGGTCTCCGGAGCTGAACCGCATTGGTTTCAGGTCTGGGGACCCCCTGCTTCTAGAAATACAGGCCCCTTTATGAGGGGTGGGGGAAGGGGGTATTGGCCCCAAGGGTATGTGGGTAGGCCTCCCGGCTGGGTATTGGGTAAGGGTGGTTAGGCCTCACGGGGTGGGGGGGTAGTGGGGGAGGGTATGTAGGCCTCCCGAGTGGTGGGTGAGGGTGGATTAACCCCTTAATGACTGTAGCGGTTAATAACCGCTAAGGTGATTAAGGGGTTAGGGGACATTACATTGGCTGTTTTTATTCCTGTTTATGTTTTGCAGCATCGGAGGGGGCATGGACGTGATGAAGATGAGGATGGCCTTCATCATGGCAGCCGGACAAGAGTGAGTGCAATATGTATTTATTGTTCTTTTTAAATGGGCAAATGCACTATTATTCATTTGTGGATAATAGTAATTGTGCCCATTACTATACTGTATGTGTTAGGGGGGGGGGGGTTATTTCTTTATAAAGTATTGGCGCGATTTTAAAAATCCGCCCAGAACAGTTTTCTGAAGTGTAAAAGCCGCCAAACACATGGCGAGAAACCTGGAACTCGCCATGCTAATATAGCGTGCAATTCCAGAAGGACCGAAAGCGCGGAAACGCGCCATTCTGCCCTATAATTGGCGTGTTCAGAGTCGCCAGAAAAAACTTGGCAATTTGACACCATGCTAAAAGAAGGTAAAGGCGCTTTCTGCATACGGCCATAATTTATTTGCCAAATCGGTGCTATTTTATTTGCCGTTTTCCCAGTAAATCACAGATCCTCTCTGCATAAGCCCAACGTCTGTTACTGTCTTAGGTGCGTTATATAATAGTCATGATTTAACAGAAATTTGAGAATTTGGTTCTATCAGGTAGATCTTCAGAGGTCCATAAATCTTTTATCTTGACGTACCTGCGATTTAACATATCAATAAGAATTAATGGATATCCACAAGGTGCCCTTGTGTTAACCAGAGAAAATATTGAATCACTAACTTTTAACAGATGTCAGGCTTAATTGAATGCACATCATATGCTAATGAGTCATTAGCATAACATTGCAACACACGCCTCCATTAATGTTAGCCATGAAATAATGGTACAATAATTATCACACCATAACCTGCCGTTACTCACATCCAGACCATGATTATCATCGTGTATTTGGGAAGTCTAGAAGGAAAATGGCAGGTGCAAAGTGATAACCAATGGTTGTAGTGAGTTATAGGTCTTAACCCTTTCATTACATGCCTCCGGTTTTTAGTGATTTAAAGTGAATGCAGGATTGTTTGTCAGGCCTAATATGGGTATATATTCTTGAGGTTTAAGGATGGGAGTACAAAAATGTTACCCATAATATAAGAATAATTAACAAGAGACAGAACGTTGTGGACAAAACTTTGAATTACTGGACACACAGTTAATTCAGTGTGTGTGAAAACAAATTAAGAACAAATGAACTGGGAAAAATTTCACCAAACTATGTACACAGGGAAAAAACTACTAAACTAAGTATTCCAAATCCCGCCTCTCTTTTGTGTTTGTGGCAGAACTGTCTGTAATTAATTAATTACAACCAACATTATAGTTTTGTCAATGCACATGCATGTTTTGTGTTAAAGGTTATGATAATAAGCGCAAATGATATCCCCATTAATACAGCGAAGTAATTTTTTATGTATTGTATGTCTTTATGTCGTAGTTGCTGAATGGCCGTGGTTTTTGCATACCATTATTTTTTGAATACCATTAAACTTCTTTGAGGTGTTAAGTCTTTATTCTGATCTCTGAGGATCCGAAGTATCCACACTGAAAAGATCCAATCCTATAAGGGACTCTTATTTCTCCATAGTCCAGAGCCAGAAAGGTCTGTTTTGTTGCAATACTCTCACTGGTTCTGAGACAGCCAGCATGACTTTTTAGCAGATTTTTGGACTTTGTTTCACAGGACATTACTGGTATCATTATTAACACTATATGTTCACCATTGTGACACTAGCGCTTTTTGTGCGCTAATATATCACTCATTTCTTTAAGCCACTAGGAATTCCACCAAGACATACCTCATGTCTCCATTAGGGGAATTAGATGTAGCATCCGAAGAGAAGAAAGAATGTCAATCCCATTTTTTATGAGTGACCACCCAGGTGATGGAAATGCAGGAACAGACAAAGTCGCTGTTGAGGGAAAAAAAAAAAACAAAGAAAAGTGCAAGTGTCGTTGTACAAACATCTTCTAAACAATTGAAGGTTATTTGAAACTTGCGTTTTGATTTAGTTTGTTAACTTTGCTTCCAGATATAACTGCAGTTCCAGACGGGATCTTAATCAACAAAGTATTGCTCGTGTATCAATGACAGCGATATGTGTTGTTAAAGTAATGGGCAAGCGACCAGTGACCAAACGTTTATAATTTGACAATTTTTACTGTATTTCCTTATTGGAGAAGATAAAGTGGCATGAATGATATTGTTGAAAACAAAGTTTGTCAAACAATATAATGGCTAAACACCGAGATTAACAACAAACTAACTGTTTAACTTATGACTCTTATAGCCTCTAAAGCACACTGCAGGTCATTAAATTATTATACTGTATGGCAAGTACTTGAAATGAGATTCATTCTAAATTCATAGCTTATATATTTTCCCTTGCAGTAGTCAAAAATGTAACTTTTTTTTATTATGCCCAGTAATTTGCTTAAAATGCAACTGTTTTTTTTTTTTTAATGTTTGCCTTTTTATGTATTCATAATCCAGCAATCTCCCATTTGGAGCACTAGCCTCTTCAATAAAAGTATGTTTTCATTAGGATTTTCCACATCATAATTATTCTCCTCGTCTCTGCTGTGAAAAGACAAGCTGGTATTTCATCGCTTAGGAGAAGTTAAAATATGGTAGGCAATACATCAAGGCAAAAATTATAATGAATGAGGCCATACAAGACTTAAGCTTAGAAACACATGTTTCTGTTATGAAATGTTACCATCACACACTCCTACAATTTTCACTAAATTCACAAGGGATGACCAATTTAATGCATAAACACTTAATGGAGTTAATGGTATGCAGGTTCAAAGTAACACTATCTGAACTTTAATAATGCATATAAAAAACTAATCTTCTTTTAAAATAGTCACAAACATATTCTGTTATTCTCTTAATGTGACAATGCCTTTCTTTCCCTTCGTTGACAACCAAAAAGAAACCAAAATGTGATTAAAATATGAAACATCTTTCAAGAAATAACTTAATAAATGGGCTACAGGATAATTTATTTTCAAGTGTTCTAATGTGCTACCCAACCAAGAAAACTCAGTACGAGAGCCTGTTGTATGTATGTATGTATGTAGTATATTTTTATATATGTAGCAAAGCGATACTATAAAAAAAAAAACAGACAATAGAATAGGGAATTATAATAAAATAGGGAATATACAAATGTAGCAAATTACATGGCACACAATAGAAATGGGTATACCTTTCCAGAAAGCTTACAAACTAAGGGCTCTATGTATCAAAGGGAAAATTCTAGAGCAAACTCATTATTTGTTGCGCTTAAATGTACATGCACCAGACTGTGTCCTATATATTTATCTTTGTTGTGCCATTTTCGGGTGTGTCGCGTCTGTCTGTGAATAGAGATGAGAGATTTATAGTGTAAGTGGGAGGAGTTATATTTGCTATGGCGCAGGTCCTATGTATTAAAAAATGTATGCATTTGCATTACTTGTAAAAACAGTAGAAATACACTTGCAAAAATTTTGCAATCAATTTCAGACACAATTTTTTTTTTTAGACTTTTGGATGCAACTCTTTTAGTGACATGTTCCTCTTGTACAAAGAGCCCTAAGTGGTATGTTGAGAGACTTACTAGAAAGTTGTGGAAGGAGTAAGTACCTAGCAAAGATAGTTATAAAGCTGCATCCGTGGGTACGTGGAGCAGTGGTCATGAGTGCTGGCTATGAAATGCTTCATTAGAAGGGGTGTTTTCAGAATTGTGTAGATTATTGTATGGCTATGGGCCTCACCAAGGAAAAGGCCTTTATAATGTAAATTTATTACCACGTTAAAACATAAATTACATTATACCCATTAATGTTAAAAAATGTGTTCCATTTACCTAAAAATTCTAAAATTATATTTGAAGCAAAAAACATGTTTGGAGAGTGACTTTTTGTGAGAAGGCGGTGGTATATATTTGGAGGGGAGTTTTGCATATTTAAGTCTGAAACTGAGATAAGTGCTCCCAACCCTTATTATGCTCTGTACTGGACATACACTTAATAGAATCAGCCAGCGACAGATGTGCAATCCGTGCTTGGCTTACTTTTTGGAATAGGAGAAATACACAGGAGACAGGTCTATTGTTAATTCAGAGGGTCATAAAAAAAGCGCTGTTATAAATGTAATATAATTTAGTGAAATAAATGTGAAAATGTCAAAGATTGCTATATTGTATCAACGTTTTGGAGTCAAAAATGCTAGTAGCAGATCCACAAAGCTCTGTATGACTAGATGTAAACATCTGTTAAGTGCTAAGGAGGATCTTCAATACACTAATGCTTCGTTATTAAGGCTTTTTTTTTTTAAAGCTAAGAGGGCTAGCATTAACTTAATGGCCGGTAGTATTATGATATCTGAAAAAGGTTGGTGGAAACATCTCAACCGCAAAATCCACAGCACTGGACCGTTAACTTAACACAGAAAAGGTTTGTCCTTCTCAAAGTTTTGAAGTGGGCCACTTTGGCCTCTCTATTATTGCCTTATCAATATAGGCAGGAAAAGTGAATACCTTGGAATAGACTAAAACATTAGCCAAAACCTAGTATTAACCCCTTTGTTCCCATGTGTCCCTGCAAGGCAGGAATATTCTGCTTCATAGTCACTAAAGGTAGCCATGGAAGCTTTGTGGCCCAAATCCTGAGATGTCATAACAATAGGTGGCAATTACATGGTGCAGCAAGCATCTAATTGGTTGCTGTACCAAATGACGCCAGTTACAGGTCTTCTGCAATAGCGCCGCCCAAATATAAAAGGTCACGGATTCACAGAAGACCGAAATAGTCTCAAAAGACCACATCCAGTGGCTGAAGAAAGAGAAACAAATGGGAGAAGAAACAAAAGGAAAAGAAGGAAGAGATTTAAGAAGAAATATTTAAGTTAATAATCCCTCAGAACAGGGCAATACGGCCACTAATGCCCTGGCTGGAAGAGTTTAACCCAGCCAGGGCATTATGGCGTAAATCAATGCCCTGTTGGGAGGGATTATTACTAATAGGCTAAATGTAGGCTTTTTACATTAATAATAGACCCTTTTATAGTTATTTTGACTTTTTTATTAAATAAAATGGTAATACATGAATCCCCCTCTATATAATCTACACTGCAGATATCTATATCCACACACTGCCGCCCCCTCTGTAACAACCACACACACCCCACACACACACCCAACACACACACACACACACACACACACACACACACACACACACACACACACACACACACACACACACACACACACACTAGCTCTACACACACAGCAGCTCACACACACACAAACTGCTGCTACACACACACAACAGCACACACACACACACAGCACTTCTACAGACAACAGCAGCCAACACACAACACAGCAGATCACACACACCACCACACACACACAAACACACACACACACCACACCCACACACACACACACCAAACACACACACCACACACACACAAACTGTGCTAACACCAAACACCATATACAACAGCACACCAAACAACAATACAGCACCTCTACACACACAGCAGCTCTACACACACACACAACTCACACACAACGCTCAACAAACAACACAGCAGATCACAACACACACACACAAAAACTGCTGGCTACACACACACAAACAACACAGCACCTGTACACACCACAGCAGCTCTACACACACAAGCACAGCACCGTCACACACCACAAAACAGCACCGCGGACACAACAAGCTCAGCACCTCGACAACACCACACGACACACACACACACACACAAACAACCACACACACACACCACACACACACACCACACACACACACAGCACACACACACACACACACACACACACACACACACACACACACAATACACACACCTACACACACCAGGCAGACACACCACACGGACACACACACCACTACAACACACACACACACACACACCACCCACACACACACACACACCACACACACACACACACACACACACCACAAACCACACACACACACACACACACACACAACACAAACCTGGAGCCTCTTAACACACACACATCAGCGCCATACACACACAACACACACACAAGCTGCTGACTACAACACATACAACAGCACAACCAACACACAAACACACTGTGCTGCTACACCCCAAAACACTGTTACTGACACACACACACACACAACACAGCAGCTCTACACACACCACACCTCAGCAGCTTACACACACACACACACCAACACACACACCACAGCATGTTCTACACACAACACACACACAAACCCGCCCCGTGCCATCTACCTGCACCAAGGGGGACGGGAGGAAGGGAGTGCCAGGACAGGAGGCCACAGGTACTACCCCACCTCCTCCCACAGCGTGTGCACCCGACTACCACCTCCTAATTCCTATCACACCGGGCGGGCAGCCACGGGGACGTGGCGGGGGGGTGGGGGTGGAGACACACGCGCGGCCGACTCGCTGTGACCCGGCCAATTTTGCTTCCGTGGCTAGTGCCGTCACGACCCACCATTTGGGAAACGATGCAGTAGGCCATACGTGCTGGTTGATTTGGTTGTTTATTTTTCTTGATTTTTTTCTGTTTATTTTTGCGATTGGGTGTGTGGATGATTTGAATTTGCCTATTTGGGTATTGTAACTGTTTCTTAGTCGGCTTTTGCCATCGGGCCGTGTGGAATGGTATTTTTTAAGGTGGGTTGCACATTTATGGTTGGGACTGGCCTTCTTTTTCAGAAATGGTTACAGGGGGTCATGTCCTTAAAGATGGGGTTTATTAAACTAGGAGGGGGCAAATCAAATAATATATTTTCTGGAAATAAGAAAGAACAGTTCCCGCTCGCTAGTAGATGTGAGTGGTGCACATGGGGATAAGGACTATATTGGAAAAATGAAGTATTCCCTTTGAGAAAGGGCACTCAACCTCTAGTTCAACAAGGGAACTCAATTGTAATCTATGGAAAGAGATGGTTTCCCATCCCCACTATACATCAATCAATTTTAACAAGACAAATACTTGTTTAAAAACCTAATCAAATTAGCACTACTATACAGCATTTGCACATAGCAGCAATGTAACAGACTTGCAAGATAAGACCATACCGATTGCTAGAGAAGGAGGGTGGAGGGTCACTATCCCCATAGACTCCATACATTGCAATCTCTATACATAAAGTGACAGTGGATATACAAAATCTATTAGTAATATATTCAGTGTAATAATATAAAAAGACCCCTATATCAACCTAGTGTCTAAAAGTCTGAGTCTGCAAACCTAAAAACATAGTCATGCGTGTGGTTGTAATAGAGTTATATGATAATTACAATATGATCAGTCTATGAGATAGTAACCTCTTAAAGAATGTTTAAGAGGTGGGTATCTGTATACTTGGTGGTATATATGACCTCTACACACACAAAGGAAATCTGCAGTTGTTGTGAATTATATAACTCACAGTGTGATTGTGTTACTCGTGATATTGTACAGTAGTGTTACAATAGTTCAGGCAACCGTGGTTAACTGAATGAAGTCAGTTTTCAGGGACGTTTAACTGCACTGGTAATTGCAGTGCTGTGTTACTATAGACAAACCGCCCATAGCCCTGCACATAGCATTATATATATAATGTTGACAGATGTATTTACCCCCTTGCTGTGATTATATTTCCTCTAATGCAGACTAGGGGCTCTATGCAGTTAAGCGCCGAAAAAAGTCTCTCAGCCAAGTGTTCCCTATTGGTCCTGATTTTGCGATGTAATTTCCCCTCGCAGTATTCATTAAGGGCCGAATCCCTGGCAATCACTGCGAAAGCAACGAGATAGCCGGTAATAAAAAAAGCCTGGCTCCCGATAACGTGCGATAGCCTTTTCTGCCGATATGTGTTGCAGCAGAGAGAGACCGCCCTCTCTCTGCGCAACATCGGTCAATAAAAGATATAAAAAACAATTTTATTCATAGGTGTAGATGTGCAGGGGTCTCCGAGCTGAACCGCATTGGTTTCAGGTCCGGGGCCCCCTGCTCCCGAGCTAATACAAACCCCTTTATCAGGTGCATCATGTATTCAAGTAAATGCAATGTTTTGATTGGCCCTTTGTATGATTTTGATTGGAAGATGAGATTGGATTTGTTTAGGAAAATATGATTTATTGTACTGTGTCTGTATGGAGAATGGGTATTGTAGTAGAGCATGTTTTGATAACCTTACAACATTTATTTTGTTATTGGTTCGATCAAATGTGTGTATGAGTATATATATTATATAGAATATATATATTATGATATATGAGAGAACAAAGGGTAGTAGCGCCAGAGTAGAACTTGATTGAAATATTCCTTAAATAGTGACTAAGTGTCTTAAGCTACTAATTGTGAATAAATACATAAATTTCCAAGTCAACATATATCATATATATCCATAAACAATAATTGTGTAACACTAACAAATTAACATCGATGGTCAGTGCCAACAAGTGTAAAGCCAACAATATATATCAGTCCACCCAGTCTTTGATTGTTTAGTCCAATGATAAGATGAAAAATTGCTGATAAAGGGGTTCTCCGGCTTGCTCTTCACAGGGGATAAACACATCCAGGGTATCTAAAAACAAAAAACGAGAAGAGAGCGCACGCCCCCATAGCATAAAACTGTGTAATTTATTATTAAAAGGAAGGGGGGGGGAAGAAACAATTCCAGATTAAAATGATATTGGCAATTGTGATAATATCACCACCATCGTATCTTTGTTCTTTTGCCATGCAAACGTCCTCCCTTGTGGGGCTGCCTCTGGCTGCGTGAAGAGGGCCGACCGTCGCACTCGGTTATTCTTGAACTGGAGTGTGGGTGCTTGATTATGTGTCAGCACTGAATATAATAATATGGTGACGGATTATGGTCGCCAGTGGACAGCGACAGTAGCCTCCCTCACCACACTTACAACCCACTTTGCGACCGACTGCTCGTATTGCGCACCAGATACATCGAACCCCGCTGGATGCTAGTTAGTGCCACTGCAGTAAGCGCCAGCAGTAAACGCCATGCGGCCCATACCTAAGAGTCGGTCGTGTAAAGTGACGTACACATACGTCAACAAGAGGACTATAAGAAAGCTACATGGACTGCGTACGACCGGGTTACGTCTACCCAATGTGGCACACTTATACATTTGTCTCAGAAGGTACTGCACAGACGTATGCGCGAGCGCAGAATGATTGTTTTGCCACACCAAGCCTACCAGATCCCCCCCCTTCCCTTTGTTTTAATCTTCCTAGATCATTAGCGACACAGTGTTTCCAGACGCCCTGGTAGCGTGCTGCGTCCACTGGCGCCATCTATTTTTTGCATTGCTGTCGGCAATTTGACCGCACAGCTACGAGATGAATGTGGTTACTTTATTGTAGTGACCGCAACAATTATGTAACACATAGTTTGAGACTGAACCTTGCACACACTAACGCTGTCCTCGCTACGCCCACTGTCATATTCGACATTGAGGGTTTCCGCAGACGCCGGCTGCCGACACACCACGATGGCACGACTCCTAGTGCAGCACACCGTGGTACTATTGTGGTTATAAGTCACAGAAAATTCGTGACCTGCGCGAACAAATGCCGTCCCCACGTGAGGCCCCAACAGGATGTGAAACATTGTCCGCGCAGCCATAAATACGACCTCGTGCAGTCACCCCTACTCAGCATGGGATGTCTAGCCCGGCGATTGACACTGCAGGCAGCCGGCATCTGCGCCGATCCCCAGACAACCGTGTGTCTGCAAGCCAGAGATTGCAGAAGGCAGGTGGCGTACACGTTGTCTAGTTTTCCGGGCCTGCGTGATAGGTTCGTCACCACTCAGCAGCTGCTGCCGTGTTATGATCAGTCTGAGCACTGACGTCCATCCTGCGGTTTCCTGGGTTCAGTGTCGGCGGGCTGAGTTATTCCTCCCAAATGCTTGTTTCTTGAAGCGTTGTTGTAGGAAGTATGTGAACATATAGACAAGACTTTGGCCACTGTTTCCACTGGTCACTACCAATACTGAAGTGTTAGCAGACCACCTTTTATCCATGTGGAATACCTGATTTAGGGCTACCACTAGCGATGTGTTGGCGGGCACTGAAGTATTTGTTTGTGACGTGGGCTTTCTCGATCTATATATCGCTCATGTGCGATAAAGTATTCTATAAATAGACCCGCCCAAAGCGCTCATTAAGGGGTTAGAGCAACGCTCGCCCCCTGGGCACACGCTAACCCCCACCCTCACAGCCCATACCGTTGTTGTACACATGCGTGCGACTATTAGAGCATCCACATGTATCCTGTCTGCAGGCATATCCCGTTAAGACGATTGGAAGGAAAGCTTGCCCGCCACGCTGAGATCTCTCTATCTACCATACGTTCTAGACAGCTAGTGTCTATTCTATAAGAATAGTGGGTCTCGACAAAATAATCACACTGTTGTATTCGCGCAATCCCTCTCCTCCCCGGGCCACTTACTTATCTCATCTCCTGTCTATTGCTACCCATATACTTATCCTGTTCATTACAATCCTATACGGGTTATTATAATGTATGGCTTTATGGATATCCTGGCTGCCCTTTCGTGTTCCATGGCGCGCTCACACGTTCACGTCCAACTTAACCGTGGTGCAGTCCAAGTCTTCATAATACCGACCGATTAATTCTGTCCATCTACCCGTATCATTACGGCCTCAGCGGCTGTCGTGACATAACAAGACTTCTTCCAACGCAGCCTTTAGGGAACAGAGGGGCAATCTGCTTTCGCCCACCGTCCACACGCAGACCCAGCGAGAGCACTCTACAGAGACCTGTGATATGAGGGCTATAGCGTAGGCACGGCTAAACGTAAAGTCAGAGACAGGATGGAGAATGTGAGTTCGGTGTAAGTGCGTCTGCAGGGGGCAAGCATTATGTATCGTGTTTAGAATATCAAAGTGCTATTCTATATGCTTCTTTAAGCAAGTGTTTGTCTTAAGGTGGGTCTTAAAGTGGGATAGAGGAGGGTGGCTAGTCGGGTTGGGGGGGTAGAGGGGGGGCATTCCAGAGGTGTGGGGCAGTCACAGTGAAAAAGGTTTAAGGCGGGAGCGAGAGGGCTTTAGATACAAAGGGGGTAGAGAGAAGACATCCTTGAGAAGAACGCAAGAGTCTGGATGGTGCATACCGAGAAATTAGGGAGAGATGTAAGGAGGGGCAGAAGAATGTAAAGCTTTAAAAGTGAGGAGAAGAATGGAGTGTGAGATGCGGGATTTGATCGGAAGCCAGGAGAGGGATTCATTAGGGGAGATGCTGGAGACAGATCTAGGAAAGAGGATAGCGAGTGATTCTGGCAGCCAGCATTTAGGATAGATTGTAGGGGAGGAAGGTGAGAGGCAGGAAGGCGGAAGCAGGAGGTTACAGATAATCAAGACGGGAGAGAATGAGGGCCTGAGTCAGAGTTTTAGCAGTCGAACAAAGAGGAAAGGGCGTATCTAGTTATATGCGGAGGAAAAAGCGACACAAGTTTTAGAAATGTTTTTGAATGTGAGGGGGCGAATGTGAGAGAGAGGAGTCGAAATGTGACCCCTAGGCAGCGTGCTTGGGCTACTGGGTGAATGATTGTAGTTCCAACAGTAATGGTGGAAGGAGGGTAGTAGGGCCAGGTTTGGGAGGAAGTATGAGGAGCTCTGTTTAGCCATGTTGAGTTTAAGGCGTCGGAGGGCCATCCAGGATGTATATCAGCAGAGAGACATTCAGAAACTTTGGTTTGTACAGCAGGTGTTAAGGTCAGGTGTTGAAAAGTAATTTGTGTGTCGTCGGCATAGGGTGATAATTAAACCCAAAAGATGTTATTAGGTCACCTAGAGAGAGTGTGTACAGAGAAGAAAAGAGAAGAGGGTCCAGGACAGAGCCCTGGGGTACCCCACAGAGGAGATCAATAGAGGAGGAGGAGGTGTTAGCAGAAGGAGACACTAAAGTACGATGGGGAGGGGTAGGATGAGATCCAGGATAGAGCTTTGTTCCGAATACCTAGAGTATGGAGAATGTGGAGGAGAGACAGAGGGTGGTCCCACGGTGTCAAATGCAGAGAGGTCGAGTAATATGAGCAGAGTGTAATGAACTCTGTCTTTGGCAGCATGGAGGTCGTCATTATTTTAGTGAGGGCTGTTTCTTTGGAGTAGACAGTGCGGAAGCCAGATTGTTAGAGGGTCTAGGAGAGAATAGGGGTGAGAAGAAATGGAGCAAGCGAGAGAATAAAAGACATTCAAGTAGTTTAGAGGCAAAAGGCAGGAGGGAGACAGGGCGATAGTAGAAGACAGGTAGGGTCAAGCTTGGCTGTTTTTGAGTAAATGGTATGACTGTTGCATGTTGAAGGAGGATGGAAAGGCAAGAGTCCCAGAGGGAGGATGTTAAAAATGTGTGTACGCGTAGGGATTATAGTAGGAGCTAGAGGTTTTAGGAGATGGGAGGGAATGGGGTTCAAGGGGGCAAGTGGTTAGAGGGAAGAAGAGGAGATCAACAGCGACACATCCTCCTCTGAGAAGTGGAAAAAAACTCAAGGAAGGCAGGGAGGAGAGTTAGGAAGAGGTGTAGGATGGGGGGAAGAAACAGAGGGGATGTTCTGCCGTATGGATTCCACCTTTTCTTAAAATAGTCAGCAAAGTCCTGAGCGGAGATGGAGGAAGGAGGCAGCTGAGGGTGGTTGAGTAGAGTATCAAAGACAGAGAAAGTCGGCGTGGGGTTAGACTTGTGCATGTTGATTAGTGCAGAAAAGTAGGCCTTGTTAGCTTGCGAGAGGGCAGGAGTTGAAAACAGGATAGCATAAATTGTAGTGAAGGAGTCATGCGAGAGTGTGGACTTCCTCCAGAGGCATTCAGAGGAACGAGAGTGGAGAACGCAGGAGCGGTGACTGTTGGGAATTTAGCCAGGGTCTAGGGTTAGAAGGGCGAGGGGGGGCGGCAGAGAAGGGGAAGCGGGGGCATGTAGATCAAGAAGATGAGGACAGACAGAGTGTACTTTCTGACCAGGTTGTCAGGGGTCTTGTAGCAGAGCTGAGAGAGAGAGAGGGAGGAGTGTTATAAGTGGACTCAAAGTCAGGTTAAGTGAATAGAGCGCAGGGGTATCGTAGAACGGGGGGTAGATGGAGGTGGAGAACGGGGACGCAGATGAGGAAAAAAGAGAGATGGATGAGATGTGGTCAAGAGAGGGAAAAAGGGGAGGAGATGGAGAATCGGAGAGAGAGAGAGAGGGAAGAGAGAGAGAGGAGAGAGAAGTTCTTAGTGAAAACCAGGTCTAAGTAGTGGCCATTCCTTGTTGGGTGCTGGCTGCAGTCCACTGTTGAAGGCCAAAAAGAAGAGGTTTAGAGAAAGAAAGCGGGAGGAAGCCCAAGGGGAGAGGGGTCATCAATGTGGCACATTGAAGTCCCCAAGGAGAAGAACAGGGAGCGAGTTGAGGAGAGAGAACGAAAGAAGCCAGGGATTCAAAGTGAGAGAGAAAGGCAGAAGGGGGATGAGTAGAGGTATGTGGGCGATAGATGACCGCCACATGAACAGGGAAGAGGAGAGGATAGTATTGGACAGTGTGAGCCGACAAAGGAGGGAAAAGCAACGGAGAGGGGGTGTTGGGGTAATAGGAAGGGTTCGGTAATGGCAGGCAGACGAGGGAGCAGGAGCCCCACGCCTCCACCCCCTGCCATCAGGGCGCGGAGTATGGGAGAAGGGAAGGCCACCATAGGAGATTGGCAGCTTCCAAAGCAGAGTCAGACTGAGTGAGCCAGGGTCTCAGTTCATAGCAAAGAGAAGCAGGGAGTGAGAGAGAAAGAAGTCATGTACAGAGAGGAACTTGTTGAGAAGAGAGCCGGTAGGCGTTCAAGGGACACAGAGAGAAAGGGAGGAGAGAGGGAGGGGTGGCTTGGCAGGGTGGGTATGGGAGGTTGGAGGGGTTGGACACCAGAAGGAGTAGAATTGCATGTGGGAGGCGAGGAGGCGAGAGCAAGTAGAAATAAGGACAGGGACGGATGGGAGAGATATCCCAGAAGCAAGGAGGAGAAGACATAGGACAGAAAGAGGATGTGTGAGGAGGATTTGTAGGGGTGGTTTTTAGTGCAGGGGATAGATAGCTGTGTGGTGTCAGAGGCAGCAGCAGGTAAAGAAGGAGTTCATGTGAATGAGAAGTGGTGAAGGAAGGAAGAGATGTATTATAATATAATTATATTATATATATATATTATAATATATATATATATATATAGTTGGCATGATGAAGCCACTCTACAAATGAAGGGTGAAGGGGTGGGTATCGGGCAAGGGTGGCTTAACCCCTTAATTTCTTGCGGTTATTATCCGATAAGGTGGATTAAGGGGGTAATTGATATCTGAATGTAATTACAAGTATTGGCAATGTATTGTGTTGCAACGGAGGACAAGGATTCATGCTGACGAGGGGGTTCTTATTATGAGGTGAGTAGAACTTTAGTTATTTATTTATGCTAGTGTAATGTGTTTAATAATGGCAAATATCATTATCCCTATATGGACCCCCGTGGGAACCACCCGAGCCCCTCGAAAACTGTGGGTCTGACCGGGGGGCCCCAAGAAAATCCGGGGCCTACGTGGAGACCCCATTGTGGCCCACGGTGATCCACGAGGAGACCACACCTGGTGGGACCATGGCACACATTGGTGGGACCCACCAACAGGCCTCCAGACCTGTGTGAAAACATGATGCTGGCACCTGAGTTTCTTGAGGTGACCCGTCAGGCCACACCGGGGGACCACATGGGCATGGGGCTGGGGTATTAACCTGTATGTAAAATAATAAATCATGTATTTATGGGTGGGCACAGGGGGGTGGGTTATGTATTTAACTAAATACTAAGGAGTATTGTGGGGCAGGTAGTATGTTTTTTATTGTGGGTATTGGGGGGGGGGAAGGGGGTATTGGCCCCAAGGGGCATGCGGGTAGGCCTCCCGGCTGGGTATTGGGTGAGGGGGTTAGGCCTCATGGGGTGGTGGGGGTAGTGGGGGGAGTGTATGTAGGCCTCCCGAGTGGTGGGGGTGAGGGTGGGTTAACCCCTTAATGACTGTAGCGGTTAATAACCGCTATGGTGATTAAAGGGGTTAGGGGAATTACATTGGTTGTTTTATTTTGTGTGTTGTTTGCAGCATCGGAGGGGGCATGGACGGTGTTGAAGATGACTATGGCCTTCATCGTGGCAGCCTGACACAGGGCGAGTGCAAAATGTATTTAATGTATTTATTGTTCTTTATGTATTAAAATGGGCACATTCACTATTATCCAGATTTGTGGATAATAGTAATTGTGGCCCATTACTATACTGTATGTGTTAGGGGGGGGGGGGGGGGGGTTATTTCTTATAAGTATGTATGTGTTTTGACATTAATTTGGGGGGGGCACAGAATTGGTACTGCAGGCTGCGGGTAACACCCGAGGGCCCCCGCCGGCCTTAAGTATCATGAGGTGCATATATGTGTAGGTCAGNNNNGTATGGTTTTTAAGTAATTGGGGGGGGCACAGAATTGGTACTGCAGGCCGGGTAACACCCGAGGGCCCCCGCCGGCTTAAGTATCATGATGTGCATATATGTGATGTCAGAGGGGGTATAGGGGGTGTTGGGGTAATATAAATATATATTATATTATATTATATATATATATATATATAATATATATATATAATATATATATATAGTATTATTATTATTTATATATATATTTATTTATTTATGTTGGGGGCTTGTGTGGTGTATTTTTTTAAATTTTTCGGTGAGGAGGTAGCACTACGCCGGTTCAGTGTTGCAGGAGGGATCGCCACGACAAGCCGCCGCAGGGTGAGGGGGGTATAGGGGTTGTTGGGGATATATATATATATATATGTATATATATATATTTATTTTTATTTATTTATTTATTTAATGTGGGGCTGTTGTGTGTGTATTTTTTTATTGTGAGAAGCGGGGTTGGCCGAAGTGGGTATTAGCCCCAACGGTGGTTTGTTTAGGGCTTGCGGGTGGGTAGCGGGAGGGCTTAACCCTTTCATGACCGTAGTGGTATTAACCACTACGGTCGTGAAGGGGTTATGTGCACCCGCAACCCCCCCGCAAGCCCTAAACAAGCAACAAGGGCCAAATACCCCCTTCACCGACCCCCGCTAAACACAATAAACCTGGCAAGGCGGGTTAACCCCTTCATTGCCTTAGCGGTTAGCCGCTAAGGTAATGAAGTGGGCTTTAAATGCATTTTTCCTGCCTCGGATGCATGCCGGGGGGGTCCGGTGCTGATATTAATGGTATCAGCTCCGGAGACCCCCGGCATCAATCCCAGCCAGGAAAAAGGCCTGATTTTTTCTAAGTGTCGACCTTGCCGATGCTTCTCCACCACCAGCTTGCCAACTTTTATTGGCGGGACGGATTGGCGTAAAACTCTCAATTCTAGAGTGCCGATCAGCAGCGAAAAGCTGATCGGGGCTACTTGAATTCAGCTGATTTAAAAAAGTGCCCAAAAGTGGCTTATCGGCACCCGGCTGCCGATAAGTTTTTATCGGGAACCAAAATTGCCGATTTTTGCCACTTTTCGGCGCTTACTGAATCGGGAAGGCATTTTTGGCGGAAAAATGGCGAAAAAAGCCTTATCGGTGCTTACTGCATGAGGCCCTTAGAGTGTCAGTAAGTCTGTGTTGTGGAGACAAATTATGATAAGATCTGAAATTACAGCTAGGATGCTGTGATTCAAACATGTATAAACACTGAGCATCTATTGTAACCCAGTGTGGTTGACGCTAATTAGTGCGACAAATACATTTGGGCTGCATGAAGTTTTACAGACTCGTGTGATCACTGCGCACCTGTCGGTGCAGATTGTCTCCAGAAGGTGAGTCTGAGGATACAAACACCCTAACTAGAAGCTAGTGGATGCTTGTTTCAGCCCACATCATAGTTAGCTATCTATGTAGTATCAGGGATTAGCAGCAGTATGGGTATATAAAATGCAACCTTCGTTGCACTCGAGCTACAAACTTGATGACTGTGACGTCATAAAAACCCGACACGCGTTTCATTCCACCAGGAACTTCATCGGGGGTAGGCGTGCCTTCGTGTCCTCCTCTGTTTATGTAACCTTCCGTCACCATGGCAACCTGTTTTAGTACTCAGGTACTAATGTTGATGCGGATATAGGTAAGTGTACATGTTACTTCATACATTCCCATATTGTACTGGGCATAAATGGATATAGTGCAGACTTGAGGCAAACTGTTTAAAAAGGGAGAAGAAACCCTTGGTTAAAAAGGAATTAAACTATTAAAGGGCTAATGTTCTAAATTAACACTGCCCTGAATTCAGTAAAATTGATGTCAATCTTAGGATACCTACAGTCAACTTAATATTTTGTATCCAATATAACTGCATTATACAGTAGTATTTTATTAACATATTCTGTAAGTTAATATTTTCCTTTCCCTTACAGGAAAGGAAGGATCACTAAATATCCACACGGTAAGTGCAGATATTATTTATCAGAAAATGATGTTCTAATCTCAAAATTACACCATTATAATCAAATACCAAATTCTAAATATTGGGATATCATACTGATGAATTTCTAGCCAGAGTTTCTAGATTTTACATTTTAGGGAACCATATTAAAGGAATGCAGTGTATGTTAGTCCTTCATTCAAATCTTGGGGTGCCAAAGTCCACAACATATAGATCCATTTTGCCTCAGATTTTAATAGGGCATTATCAAGATCTCCTTTTCTGATTCCCAGAGACATCTGATTAATGCCTTGAAAGGAGAGATATGATGAATTACCTCCATGCATGGTGTTTATATGTCGGGCTATGGGAGTGTCATGTAGATTTTTGATGGTACTGACATGTTCAAGGATTCTTCTCCTGAACTCTCTAGAGGTCTTGCCAACATATTTGACCCCACAACGGCATGTGGCCAGATATATGATACCCACTGATTTACAGTTAGTAAATTTGTTAATTTGATATATTTTGGAATTATTCCAAAAAGATCAAAACATCGGCCAAAATCCCATAAGGATTATAGGCATGTACAATAAGCAATGGCGAGAAATTAAATCGGTGTTGAATACAAACTGGCACATATTTCTAAACGATTCAGACTTAAAAGAGTCACTTACAACGAGCCCATCAATAACGTATAGACGCCCCCAAAACTTGGCAGATACATTAACACACAGCCATTTTTAGGGGACAAGCAGAGATATGCGGTTAAAATCTAAGGCAGTGGGACGTATCGTTGTGGGACTTGCAAGGCGTGTCCAATGATCAATTCGTCCAAAAGTTTCCAAAATTGGAATAATTCCAAAACATATCAAATGAACAAATTTACTAACTGTAAATCAGTGGGCATCATATATCTGGCAACATGCTGTTGTGGGGTAAAATATGTTGGCAAGACCTCTAGGGAGCTTGGAGGCTTTTAGGCGGAGTGGATGAATTGTTGAAGGTGACAGAGTAGGAGCTGTGGGAGAGATAGGACGAGAGCCATGAGAGGACGGTGTCAGTGATGTCAAGGTTGGTGAGGGTTGAGTTGAGAGATGGTGTTAAAGGCTGAAGAGAGTAAAGGATGCTGAGGAGGGAGGAGAGTTTGGAGTGGAGAACTTGGGAGAGAAACTTGTGGATGGCAAGGAGGGCAGTTTCAGTAGAGTGTGAAGGACAGACTACAGACTGGACAATGTCAAGGAGGGAATGGGTGTGAATGAAGGTGGAGAGTTGGTTGTGAACAATGCACTCGAGGAGTTTGGATAAGAATGCCTGAAGCTCTTATTCCCATTATGTGTTACTTATTATTTGTTTTTTTTATATTATTATTATTTGTTTTATATATTATTATGTCATGTATTTCTACTGTGAAGTGCTATGCACATTAATGGCGCTATAGAAATAAAGATATACATACAAAAAAGTATGAAAGGAGTGAAAAGGGCAAAAGTGGAAGGGAAGTGCAGGGTCGAGAGATGTTGTTTTGAGAAGAGAGATGACTACCACAGTTTTGTAAAAGTCAGGTTATTGCCCATTTGATAGGGAAATATTGAAGGAGGAGAGATAGGGGAGGAGGGAGTGTGGAATGGTGTCAGATGGGGATGAGGTGGGATGAGAGTGTTTGATGATTGAGAGGAGATCATCATCAGAGATTAGGCAGAAGGAGGGGAATGAGAGGGTAGTGGTGGATGGAGTGGTAAGGGGGCAGCAGTGGGGAAGGAAGCATATATTTGTTAATTTTGTTTGAGAAGTAGGAGGCAAGGTCCGCGGCTGAGAGGAGGAGGGTGGCTTAGTTGAGAGAGATGGGGAGAAATTGTTTAGGTTGAAGAACTGTTGGCGTGGAAAAGATGATGGTGAGGTGATAAGGCTCTTATAGTATATTTGTTTTTGTGATTTGAGAGAGGAGTTATATTGGCGGAGGAGGTATATGAAGGTGGTAAGTGAGGATGGGGAATGAAAAGATTCTCATGATCTCTCGGCTGTGCGAAGGGAGAGACTACGTTTTTTGAGTTGGCATGTGAGATACGGTTCAGGTAGCTTTATGATGGGACACACAGGGTGGAGTGGTGCAATTGAATTGAGGGAGGATGATAGTACAGAGTTCAGGGTGGATAGGGCAGAGTTCAGGGGGAAAGAGGATAATGATGTTCTGTGGGGACAGAAGTGATGAGGTGGAGGAGGTACAGGAGGATGGATCAATGGATTTGAAGTTTCTGTGAAGGATGGGATTTGGTGGGGGAGAGGAGGGAGGAGGATCAGGGAGGGTAATGCAAAGGATGGTGAAGAGGAGGAGGGGATCATCAGGAGGGAAAAGGAGTGCTGAGGGGTACTTGGCATGGCATCGTTCCATGAGTATAAGGTTGAGGGTGTCTCCATGTATGTGGGGGGAGATTTAGTGAGAGAGAGTCCAAAGGAGGAGATGAAGGGATGAAGGCTGAAACAGGTGGGGTTTTCAAGGTGAAGGTTAAAGTCCCTGAGGATAGTAAGGGGTTAAGATAGGGTGAGAGTGAAGAGAGGAAGCAGTCAAACTCTTTCAAAAATACTGTGAGTGAGCCAGGGGCATGATAAATTATGATTATTGTGGTGGATAGGAGGAAAGAGAAAGAGCAGGTATGGAATTCAAAGGAGGAAAAAGGGTGGGAGGAAGGGGAAGGAAGGGGGGTTGGGAGCAGGTGTCCAGGATGAGGAGACAAGGAGGCCAATTCCTCCACCAGTGCTGGTGTGATGTGGGGTATTTGTGAAGTATGATTGCATAGATGTGACGGCAGCGGCAGTATTTTTGATGGGGATCCATAGTACAGGTGCGCCGACGAGTATTCTAAAACGTGCCTTAAACTTGCCTTGGAAAATCTGGGGCTATCACCAACAAGACCCAGGTACATGCTGGGTACATGCTCCAAAATTTCAGTGACATTTCTGCTGAGACTAATGGCCCATCGGATTAACACAGCCCAGGTCCCTGGCAGTCCCATTCAAACTGCTAGGGACCCCCGCTGTTAATCTGATGGGCCATTAGTCTGTCTGCATAAATGTCACTGAAATGTTGCAGCATGTACCTAGCATGAACCCAGCATGTACCTGGGTCTTGTTGGTGATTGCCCCTGATTTGTTTTAGAATACTCGTTGGCACTACAGTACATAGTAGTACTGCTACCAGTGCCGTCTTAACACATGGACATGCTGGGCAGTTGCGAGGGGGCCCCACGAGCATAGGGGCCCCATGCAAATCTATGCACAGACCAGAATTTAACACTAATTTTCTGATCACCCGCCTCAACATTCAAATCTATTTATTTTAGCTATAATTTACATTTTTATTCCTGTGAGTGGTTGTGTAGGCAGGGCCCAGTGCACTGCTTTGCCCGAGGGCCTATAATGCTGTTAAGACGGCCCTGACTGGGGTTACTCTGACACCTCGTACCAGCAGAAAATTCACTGGTACACTGATTGCTGGCCTTGCCTTTCCACCCTCACTGCGAAATGAGCACAAGGCAGAAAATTCCTCCTCAATCTCACAGGAGAACAGACAGAGTCCTTGCTGCCCTAGCTACCGCCACTCATTATTTAAAAATACATGAACCCTCAGCAGCAGTGATAATAGTGACAGTGATCAAGCCCTCCTGCACATCTACTAGGTTCCAGAACTACACCTCGGACCATTAGGCTACACATCTATTGTTTATGACAGTGCTTTTGTTTTCAACAAACAAATAGTTATGACTTACTCTGACTACTTTCTAACCACAATCATTTGCAGGAAATGGAATGCTAACATTAATTTATTATACAAGAGTATTGATATGAGCTGTGGGACATGTATACCTCATAGCATTGGTATTACAATTCACTTACTGTACATCTTCACTTTAGCAGCTGAATAAACTTTTATGAAACAGGACAATCACACCTCAGGGAACAGCAATTACTACATGCAAAGTTATAAATAGAATAAAGAAGTGAAACACTTTTTGGCACAAATGTTGAACAACCCTGGCAAATCTACTGACCAGTCTCTTGCTTGTTACTAGGACAAAAAATAATTAAAATTGACTGTCAAAATTGTCTATGAGAACTAAATGAACACTATTCTGGCACCTGTAAATGTTACTCCTATGAGAGAATTTTTTTTTTTTTTAGTGATATCATCATTTGGAAGTTTTGGGAATGATATAATTGTTTACATAATTAATGCCGAATTAGGAACATATGTACAAGCATTAATATGTATTGAATCTCAACATCAAGTGATCATTTCCCCATGGTTACCGCAGCAAAAATCTGTTTTCAGGTTTCACTTACATTTTTTATATGTTCCTGGCATTTTGAAATATACTTTACTACTTCTAGAAAAGGGATTCTAGTTTCACATATTCACAAACAGTGTATTTAATAGTTCTGTTAAAGTATCTAGCTTCAAGGGTATCAAGTGAAAGGCTGTGTGAGATTTAGCTACAATTTACATTTAATATTTTACCATGCTACAAGGCTGTGGCATTATAGCAGTCGCTATTCTGCAATGTTTGCAGTGGTACCAGTGCTCCCATGATTGCAAGGGCTTTGTAACTGCAAGTACAAACCTTAGAACAGTATCGTAGGTGTTTTTTTTTTTTTTGTAACTCAAATTTTATTGGATTTCTTTTATAGCATAACATAACCATACACATCATTTTCTGGTACATTCCAAGTAAACCAATTAAATTCCATAGCGGTAATGTAGAAGTAAGGACACAGACAACAGATAGACAGACTGACATACAAAGTGACACCGTATCCGAAAGTAAAATTGTTGGGAAGGGGGGCGGATAAAGGCAGGTTACATCTGGAAACGCCTGTGGCTAATATCTTCTCCTGTCTCTGTCACCGGGTCTTGTCTTTGCCTCCTGAGCGGCCTCCCTTTTTCTTTTGTGGTTACAGACCTTTACTTTCCTGTACCCTATTGTTCTGATCTATTGTCATAGGAGAACGCATTTGTGATTATCAAATCATGGCTGTGGCATTATTCACCCCTGGGACATCCGTCTGTGCTAGCCATGGTAGCCAGATCTTTAGAAATGTATCACCAGTGTCATTAACTAAACTTGTTAACTTTTCTATCTGGCAAACAAACCAAATTCTGTTTCGAATCTCATTCTGCTTCCATAATGCTGCGAGTTCGCACCTCATTGCTGTTGCAAAATGTGCAACTAGTTTGTGTTCAACTTTTGCCAGTCCCGGTGTATGTCTAGTCAGTAGGAATAGCCAAGGATCTAGGGGGGATAGTGAGGTCAAAAATCCTCTGTAGCCAATCTCTAATTTGTTCTCATAATGGGGCTACACGAGGGCAAGACCACAGCATATTAAGCAAGTCTGCAGGCTTTCTGCATTGTTTGGGACACAATGGGGAGTAGCCTGGGACAAATTTTGAAAGATTTAGTGGGGTGTGATACCATCTCATTAGGACATTATATGTACAGCAGCGGCAGACTTTATTCTCACATTTCCCGCACGGCAGGATGCGTGCGGGAAGCGTGGTGACGCGGCTTGTCGCGGCGTCACTGTGACGTCACTGTCACGTGACGCGCCCGGTTTCCCCGGCTTCCCCGACACCCCTGGAGTGTAAAGTGAGGTAAGCGGGGGTGCGGGGAAGCAGAGGGGCAGAGCAGGAGCCAAGTTCGGGGTCGGGAAGGGGGTCGGGAAGGGGGTTAGAAATGCGCAGGAGGTGGAGGGGGGTGCGCGGAGGAACACGCGGCGGCGCGCGGTCTAGACCACGCGCCAGCTGAAGTAGATCCCGGCCTGCCGCCGGCATATGTAAGAATAAAAGCTGCCGCTACTGTATTCTCCTTTAACGTTGTGCAGATGGCACTCTTGGCTGCTGCCATGAAGATCTTTACCCAATTCTCTTCCTCTAGAACTTCTTTCAGATCTTCCTCCCACCGAGTCATGTAACTCAATTTTGTAGAATAGTCTGCGCTAGAACAGATCACTTCCCTGTACATTTGAGATGTGTGTCCCCTTGTGTCTGTTTCTAATAAACAGAGCTTTTCGAAATTCGTCAATGAGGGGCGTGGGGAAAATGTGGTATAAAATGCGCAAATCTGGAGGTATCTAAAGAATGCTGAATTAGGAATATCCTTTTCGGATTTAACTTGATCAAATGATTTGATATTATTTCTACCCTCCTGATCCTTGAGTCTCAAAAACCCGTTTTGTTTCCAAATCAGAAAATTCTTGCTATTCAGACTCGGAGCAAAGTCATGGTTATCAAATAATGGGGCCATTAATGAATGTCTCATTGTCAGAGAACAACTACATTTAGCGGCCTCCCAATCTGCTAGGGAGTTGGTCACAGAGGGTAGCAGCTCATGTGTAGATTTAATAATCTTTTTAGGGGACCAAATTAGAATGTGCAATTCTATTGGCGCCCAAAATTCGCTCTCCAAAGACACCCATCTTTAACAACTGGGATCTATGTGCCACTGGCAAATTTGGCATAATTAGTCCGCACTATAATATGATAACAAGCAAGGTACCGCTAATCCACCTGCTAGTGTCGGTCTTTTTAGGATTTTACATTTTATTCTCATCTTTTTATATTTCCAAAGGAATTTAGAGATTAGAGATTGAATTGAGAGGATGTCCTTCTGGACAACTGGTATTGGCAATGTTTGGAACAGATATAAAATACGGGGGGAGAAGGTTCCTTTTTATACAATGAATCTTGCCGATTCAAGAAATATTGTATGTGGACTACAGTACACCCTCAAATCCTCTCGCAGGATTTTAAGTGGTTTAGGATAATTTGCCTTATATAGTGTATTATAGTTTTTTGTTATGTTAACCACTAGATATTTAATTGCCGTAGATTGTCATTTGAAGTAAAAATGTATGTCTCAGTTTCTCCGTTTCCTTTGGTAGATTTACACTTAATGCTTTGGATTTTGCTTGGTTAATCTTAAATCCCATTACGCTATTAAATTTCCCTAAGAAATTAAATACATTAGGCAGAGAAGAAAGGGGCTAGGACAGCGTTAGAATAACATCATCTGCATATGTGCCACTTTATGGGACTGCTTCTGGGCCTGTATTCCTGAAATATCGTGACTGTTCCTAATTTGTGCGGCCAAGGGTTCTATGCATAAGGCCAACAGAAAGGGTGACAGGGGACATCCCTGCCTCATACCACTTTTTATTTGAAACAGATCAGATAGAAGACCCTGGTGTCTGACCCTTGCCACCGGCTTGTCATATAATGCCAAGATCGCCCGTATGAATCTTCCACCAAAACCGAATGCTCCAAGTGTCGTGTTTAAGAAAGGCCAGTCTATTCTATCAAAGGTTTTTTCAGCGTCCAGACACAGCACCAGAGACGGGATCTTTTTAACATTTGCCAATTCGATTAAGTCTATAATTCGTCTGGTGTTGTCTGCCGCCTGTCTGCCCTTGATAAATTCCACCTGATCCGAATGGATCAATCTAGGTAGAATATTAGCTATCATTTTGGAATATATTTTAATGACTGAATTTACTAGAGATATTGGCCTGTAGCTCTTACAATCTGCTGGATCCTTTCCTTGTTTATATATTAGTGAAATAGACGCCTGGCTTTTTTAGATATTGTTTGGCAAAGTCTAATCTGGCCTTTCTATTCTTGAGGCTTATGAAGGGTTTGCACCTTGTGGTGAACCCCCTGTATTTGCTCTCGTGAAGTCTTCTCTTTATGGTAGACTTGGATAATGATATCAATTAAAGATTGATTCACCCAGCTGGGTGCAGAATTACACCAACACAAAATTGAATATTAAATTAAAAATAAAACATTCATCTTATACTAAGCTTCTAAAAAAACAGGCGCTTTTCACTCTGGAAAGCACCCCTATGTACATATATTTGCATGCATATATATAACCTTTTAAAATGTCTGCAATATTAGTGATCTCTATGCTGTACGTCCTTCCTGGGGGAACAATGAAGACTATTGAATCCTTGAATGTTTTATTTTAATTTAATATTCAATTTTGTGTTGGTGTAATTCTGCACCCAGCTGGGATAATTGTTTTATCAAGTTTTTGTTTTGTTTTATTTTTTTTTAAATTACTGTTTGTACCACACACATCTAGAGTGAGGTCTTATTTGGAATTCCTTGGCCTCTGAGACATAGGGTTCGCTCTTTAATTGATTCCATGCGCTGAAGTATATTTTCTTTTCATCTATTCTTTATATACGTATGGGAATTGAAGACTCCCTTCTAATATACCTCAGCAGCAGGCGTCATTCCTTTTATATAGTGATAACAATACCATTACTTACATTGTTGCAAGCTCACTTAGCGCCATCCTTTTCTTTTCCAAGCAGCGGACAATACCCGGCGATTTATTGATCTGGAAGAATTAGCCAATACAAATAAAACACAAAGTATGCTGTTAAGTCTGGATGCCGAAAAGGCTTTTGATAGGATAGACTGGCCGTACCTGAGAGAGACGCTTACGGCATTTGGCTTTGGGGATCGGGTGAGTGGGGCGATTCTCTCGCTATACTCAGGACCTATTGCCAGGGTGATACATCAGAGCTTCCCATCACTTCCCTTTCAAATTAAAAGCGGCACGAGACAGGGATGCCCGTTATCCCCTCTTCTGTTCGCCCTATGTATTGAACCACTGGCAGCGCAAATTAGAGGAAATCCGGACATCTCAGGGTTAAACGCATTTTCTCAATCACATAAAGCGGCCCTGTACGCAGATGTTACAGTATCCTTTTAATTATTTCAAAACCCCTCACATCCCTTCCAAATCTCTTAGACTTATTAAACAGATTCTCTGACATTTCGGGATTCAAAATAAATCAATCTAAATCTGAAGCCCTCAACATCAATCTCCCTAGACATGTAGAGAAGCTGATACAACTAAACTTTAAATTCAAGTGGCAACAGAAATACATAAAATATCTAGGGGTCTACATAACCAAAGACTCCAGAGACATCTATAATGCAAATTATCCCAACCTAATTCGGACATTGATATCTGGACCTACATAAGTGGTCTTCCATACGGATATCCTGGATAGGTAGGATACATAGCGTCAAAATGAATTTACTCCCCCCTATCCTATACCTTTTCCAGACGTTACCAGTGCCACTTAGACTGAAGGCTCTGCTCTCACTTCAGTCTGAAATCTCTAAGTTTATCTGGGGAGGGAAAAAACCAAGAGTCAACAAATTAAATATGAGAAGACCTGTCCTAGCGGGTGGCCTAGCGGAAGATTGATTTGAAGGATGGTCCTAGCTCTGGACTGGTTAGATCTGTACTCCGTCATTTAATAGATATATGCTGTTTTTTTTTCTATATTTTCATTCTACTTTTCTCATCGGTCTTGCCTTTTTTTTTTTTTTTTTATGATATTCATGTAAATACAATTTTGTTTCTCTGCGTACCTTTCGGCATAACCTAAATCTGTGAACTTGAAATTTTAATTTTGCTTTCATACTACAAAGCGGCTCAATTAAGCCAAATTGTACAATGGCAATCCAACCCGCAACTGAAAAGATGGGTGGAGCTAGAGAGTGCTTCCTGTGCTCCATTAAAACTCAGCAGCTTGATTTGGCTACCTAAAACAGAGCGACAATTCGCGGGCACGCCGCTCTCATCGATGACCAACTCGTTATCTGTCTGGGAGGCTGCTAAAATTAAACAACAGGTAATTCCTCAATGTCCCCAATTTGGAACAATCCCAAATTCGCTCCGGGCCTGCCAGGGAAGATGCGTCAATTTGGAAACAAAAAGGATTTATACGGATCAAAGACCTGGAGGGTTACAACAGAAAGATTAAAACATTTGACCAAGTCAGGTTAGAAAAAGATATACCCCATTCGGAATTTTTTAGATACCTCCAGCTCTGAACATTCTACAATAAATTTGCCCCTTATCCCCCCTTGACGACTTTTGAAAAGCTCTGTCTGGCAGACACCGACACTAGGGGACTCACATCACAGCTGTACGGAGAGGTGATCGATTCTGCAGGCTCTAGACAGCAATCACCGTCTTTTAGAACCCAATGGGAGAAGGATTTGGGAGAGACGCTAGAAGATGAGGAGTGGAATGCCATATACCTAGCTACAGCAAAAAG
>WSYH01002644.1:0-82218 GCA_036426205.1 Ascaphus truei | reverse complement strand
GTGTCGCCGGCACTATACGCGCAGCATTAATCACAGGCACCACATTAATTCCAAAACAAAGAAAGACAATAACAAACACTACAGCACAAATATCACTGTGGTCAATGCAACAGCTGCACAATCTAATTAGATTCAGTGTATGCCTCTTTACCTCTAAACAGCACTGCATATTTGTGTAGTAGAAGAAAATGAGTGTCCGGGAAGTGCAATATATGTAAAGACAAAAAATATATTGATAGTGCAATATTGTTTATATTAAGATCAGAATATGATGACTTGTCTCTCTAGTAAATACTCACAAACGTGAGGAAAAGGAAGGCACGTAAAGGTATCTTTAGGATGCTATAGATGTCACAGAGCGATCAGAAGATCCAGAAATCAATATTTCCCCTGGTACATGGGCTCCCAAGGACCTTATTAAAAGATAAAACTGGACATAGTGCAGACCGTATATACAGTTTATAAAAGGTAAGTGGATGATATTACACTCACATGGTTTCAATAATAAAAAAGCATTTCGATCACAATGGATCTCAGTGGCCGGATGGATAGTAGCTCCGCTTCCCCTCTGCCGTGGCATGCGTGTCACCGATGCGTTCCAGTAGAACCGGAAGTGATGTCATCCGCTGCGTCCACTTCCTGGGGTTCCGGCCGGTTGTGTGTGTGTGTGTGTGTGTGTGTGTGTGTGTGTGTGTGTGTGACTGTGTAAGTGACACAGGGTGTGTGACAGGGTGTATGTGTGTGTGTCAGGATGTGTGTGTGTGTGACTGTGTGTGTGTGTGACTGTGTGTGTGGTCTAATCTCAGTGTCCTCTACGCCTCTGGTGCTGCTGCCCAAGCGTGACGCGCTACCAAGCTGCTGAGGCATAGTGCATACACGTCGGAGACCGTACGGAGTATTCTTGTGCGCATGCGGAAAGGCCCGAGGACCCTGCTGAGCGATGGATCGCGGCGAAGGGCACATCTGCGCATGTGCGAGCCGACAATGTCTGCACATGCGCAATGCCCCAAGGACCCTTCTGTGCTGTGCGCATGTGCTTGATCGCGGCTATGGCCGCGTCTGCGCATGTGCGAGCCAACAATGTTGTGAGGACAGCTTCTGCGTATATGTGCGGCCCGACGGCCTCAATCTGCCAGCAGTGACCACTTCCATAACCCACTTCCGTCTCCAGAAAAAGACATTTGAACCCAGCAAAGAAGTTTCACTTCAAAAACACATTACAAATGCCAAGAAAACCATTGATTGGCACTGTGGTACATTATGCCCATATAATATGGGCATGATTTACCACTATGACAGTCAATGATCAACCTGAAAAATAAACAACCACCAAAAATATCAAATTCAATCAAAACAATCACTAAATAAACACACCAAAAATAAGCAAGAATTAAAAAGCAAACACCATAAATAAACAATAATAAAAAAGCAAACCCCCGAAAAAATAGAAATTAAAAATAGAAAACACAAAAAAAATCCCATAATTAAAAATCAAAACACAAAATAACAACCATAAATAAATAAAAGCAAAACAACAAAAACACATTTAAAAGAAATAAAATAAAGCATTAGACAAAAAATGCATTGCTTGTCACTGTATGTATCTATAGCCATAAAGGGGCATAGATAAATACATTGGCAATCAATGGGCAATGAAAAAAATCAATATTAACCCCCCCTTTATTTTTATTTTATACCACTTGTGTTCAGTCTCCCTCCCTTTTCCAAAAATGTAAAAGAAATGTATGTAAAATTGTTTTCAAAACTGTCAATAAAATACAAGTTAAAAAAAAAAAATACAATGAAAAAACCTGCAAAATTAAAATAACATACATTCAATGGTTTTTGAATCTCAATCATGGGTACTGAATGCAATCACGTGGGATTCTGGGTGAGGATCAGCTATGAACCCTCCGATGGGGCTGGTCCAACTATGCCTCGGGGCTGCACCTTGTGGAGTCCCACCTGTGCACAGGCTGCCTCTCTGTGAACTTTTAGAGTGTGAACGCTAACTAAACAGGACACTGTCCCAAACTGGAAAACAATAAAAGGGAGTCCTTACCCTATCATAGACATATCGGCAGTATAAACTTATATGCACTCTTCAACTCCACCTGGCATCTGACCTTCTAGAACCCTCTCCCGCCTATATACAGCATATCCTGCAAAGACGTCACTATGACTGGGCAGAAGAGGGCGGGCTATCATTTTGCCTACTCACCCATCAACATCTGATGGCAAAGGGGAGTTACTCTGTGTGGGCCCACACAGTTAACCCCTTAATGGTAATAGTAATCTCAAAGGGGGGGTTACACTTACATAACTCAAAACCATTAAGTAATGAAGTTAACCTCCAGGAACTTAAATTACCATCAAAATCAAACCAACAAGGTAATAATTCCTGAGACAATGCTCAGAAATAACGCACCGTCAAGCCAACCTTAATTGGGCTTGGCCCTTCCAACAAAAATAATGCTCTTCCTAACCCTTCATGAATCCCTACACTAAAATGTCTAAACCAATATCTCATCAGTGTACAACATCTTCCTCTACAGGTCTTCACCAACACCTTCTAGCTCAAAATGTCTCACCACCATACCCCCAATAGATGTAAGAAACCCTGCCACTGCTTTGTTCAGTGTCCTACTGCAACGCTCTAAAGGCTTTAACTTTTCTGAACCAACCAAACTAACCATGGCACCACTTCTGACCACACTAAAATTGCCTTAGGGAATGCAACTGCAACTTGTGATAAACTCCTTTCCAATGTGTAACCCCTTTTGAGATTACTGAAGCCTTAAGGGGTTAACTGTGTAGGCCCTTACCCATCACATGGTGTTGGGGTTACTCAGCAGAACTTAGGCCCTGCCCCTATTGCCTGGAGATGGTGACATCAGGCTGGGGTATAAATAGGAAAGAGGACGTTTCTGGAACTCAGATCCCTGGAGGAGACATAGGGGAGAGATCACAGTGTATATATTGTAGTAAGTAAGTGTTTATGTAATATATAGGATAGGATCCTGTTTGATAGATAGGGAAAGTGTCCAATTTAGAGAGTGGCCTTAAGAACGGTTGATTGCTACTCTCTTTGTTCATATAGCCGTAGCCTATGCCCTGAAGTGGCTCTACAGTGCACAGCCCCAGGGGATAGTTGGACAAGCCCTATAGGAGGGTCCATAGCTTTCCCCACTACAGATAGCTACGAGGTGGCATGCAGTGCCCGTGAGAGGGACACTGATCACTGACAGAGAGAGAGCAACACAAGGCCTGACAGGGGCCCTAAAGAGATAAATACTTAGCCAGGCCGCCCAGAATATGGCTACATTAGGTAACATAGGGAATCAAGCTTAAGCACCTCCCTAGAGGGCCAAGATAGGGGCATCAAGGTGTAACATAGCCTCCCGGCAGTTACTTCTTTTTCTGGGCTTTTCTTCTGTCAGTCCTGTTAGAACAGGCAGTGGAAAGGTTAATTCCTTCGAGAGGCCTGTATGTGTATTTCAGCCTTGAATGTGTAGCAATATTCAAGGGCGGGCCTTGCAACTCTGAGGTTGTCAATCAAAGGGGTGGATATTGGTTGGAACGCCCCCTGCTTGTGAGCCAATCTGTATCCGGCTTTGGCTTGTAATGAGTCAAATTCCGAGACACTCCCCTGAGATGTTCAAATTAAGTAGTCTAAATTAAGTAGTCAGTTATTCAGTTAGTTGGTGAGATTAGAGAGTGAGCTGAGATAGAGGAGACAACACAAGAAGAAAGCTGTCTCTTCCCTTCCCCCCATGCTGAGGGGGGGGGGGAGATGATCATGCTACTAGTCAGGGATCTGAATTAGGTAGACAAAGGACTGATCATGCAAAACTGCTGTGACATGCTGTATCTGTATCTGCAATAAAGCTGCCAAGAAAAGACATTGCTGTGTGGCTTTCTGGTCTCTGAATGAGGAGTGTCAGGGAGGGTCTATCCCCTGAAGACCCCAGAGGATCCTCACTGGCTGGAGGCACTGTACCACCTGAAGGAACAAAGTAATCTGTCCCTGTCCTGGCTCTTCCCACACCACCGCGGTGCCCTCAGCCCTCCTGTTACCAGCAGGTTGCAGCACCATTACACCTGAGTAACCAGAGAAGGAGAGTACCCCCCTCCCCCCCCCATCTCACTTAGGGGGGGTGGGATAAAAGGGTTACATAGGGAATACAATGTTGAGACAGCACAAGGAAGAATGCAGTTGTGTCCATACCAAGAGCCATGTGTATGTTGATGTGACAATAAAGCTGCTGTTGAATGAATAAAGTTCCTGGCACACATCATTGCCAACGTATCGCCCAGCCACTGGACTCCAGCACCCTGACAAGGTAATAAACTCTGAATAAGCCAATATAAGAGACCTTCCATGTACCTCCACCTCCGTGCATGGAGGGTTACAATGATATGATTTAATTACAGAGCTTGTACATTACCAATGTCGCTATGATATGAATTAATTCCTAATTTACACATTGCCAATGTAGTTACGCCCAGCATGAATACCCATCACATCTGGCAATCCAAACGCATTCTTATTCAGCACAACCGTGGCAAAATATCCAAATCCCCTTCCACACACCCTGAAAAACATAACTGTTAATTATTCCAGCACTAAATGAGGTCTTACTGTATATACCAACTGCACCCCGACTCCTAGCGCCCAATTCTTTTAGTGATAGCATTATTTAAACCCAGGTATGCGGCTTCTGTTGCTTCTCCTATGCAAAATGGATGTGAACAAAAGTCATTATTAAAAATAACCAAAACTTTTAAACAAGACTTGAAAACATAAATGAATTGAACTTGGTTAGCACTGACTTCTCTTCGTGAACAAATAGCATTCCTTGAACCTCAGGTCTGCGCCTTAAAAATGATTTCATATTACAGTATATATTGGACAAAACAGACTTCCAGGCAAACTACCCAGATGCAAACCCGCCCCTCTCCCGACATCCATTTTCATCTTATAATAACATACGCTAACTCAGCTGTTACCTCCACATCAGCAATAAAAATTCTACTCGCTGACATTAGCTCAGTGATCCTTTAAGGCTGCAAAGCATGCCAATGAAAAACTGCTTTAATTAAGGTAGATTCAAATGTTAAAACACAAACACTATCCAGCTTTTCCAAAACGTTACCGGACGTATTTTGTTACCCATTGTTCTATCTGTTGCATAACCTTTTAAAAGCTGCTTTATCAAAAAAGAATTATGTTCAATCCTTTTGCACCGCCAAATTTAAGGAAGAAAGCAACCCCCGCTAATTTGTTAGACTGCTAGCCCTACTTGTACCACATTTAATATGAAAGTGTTCTCTCCCAGCCTCACTGTGGCTTAATAAGTTGAGACATGCAGTTAACTCAATTCCTACTTCTATTCAAAATGGAGTCTTCTTGAATTTCTGAACTATTTATCAGAACACAAAACAGAAATAAAAGGGGGAAAACGTTCTGGGAATTCATAAAAATAAGGAATAGGTAAGAAACAAAGCTCTCTCCCAGGGAGAGCAGTGGGGAGAAGCTATGCAGAGGGCAGCAAGCTCTGAAACGCAGGAACTAAACAGTCCCAGAGGGAAACAGCTTGGACTGCACCAAGTGACAGGGAGAAAGGAACGTGCCAAGGCCCCAGGGGTGGGGAAATGGAGGTTTCTATTCAACAGACAGAAACCGGAAACCGGAAGAAATTGAACTGGAGACAGAACAGGAAGCATTCCCTTGGAAAGCTAGTAACGCTTTCTAGAAACTGTATTTTAAACAGATGTTCCACGCATTTGCATATGCCGACCAAGATGCCTGTGTAACCCTGCTTCCCCCCTTCCCCCAGACTCTACGGTGGTGTCTAGGGTGCATGAGGGCAGATTACATTCGGTGTGGTGCATACCTGTGAGGAACAGGAGGGCCTGAGCTTCCCGTGATGGTAATGAGGAGCCAGGACCGGGCTTCTGGGGTGGTAGCCTCCATGATCTCTTAGTGGTGTAGTGCCTCCATCTTCTATACTCCCAGGAATATGGGACAGGACCTGTATAGAAGAACCCCTTGGGTCCCAGGGTAATAGCTTCCAATTCACACACAGTCTTTGGTAACAAAAGGATAGTCTCTTTATTGGCAGATCAGCAACTCCCAACGGTAGTTGCGTCCAGTAGCCGCAACAACAACAGAGAAGCTGTACTTATTACTCCGCTCTCCTCCCCTCCAAGTCTCTCCTCCGACAGGATGGTCTGGGCTAGGGCTTCAAAACCCCGTGGCCCACCCCCGAGGTTATCCTCGCGGTGGGGCTTGGATTCTTCCCATCACCCCAGGCAGTGGGGTGAGGGCATTGGTCCACCAGATATATGACTCTATCAGCTCTACTAAAGGAAGCTGCATCTATCCACTTCTCTCTCTGGTGCTGCACTCTGCGCAGGGGAAACCGCGGTCTCCCCCAAATCCTCGAACCGATCCGCAGGACTCTTCGACTCACGGCACACTAACTGAACTGCATACTCTCGGCATAACTGACCAGCAACTCCAGACTCTCGGTATCACTGACCGGCAGCTCCAGACTCTCGGTATCACTGACCAGCAACTCCAGACTCTCGGTATCACTAACTCTACTCACAGGAGTTGGCTGCTAAATATAGAGCTAGCCCCGCCCCTCGTGATGTCAGCAGAACCTCCCCTCTTGCTAACGCCTGCAGCAGAGTCCAGGCCTGCATCTACCACTCAGGGCAGGGCTATGAAGGGGGAAAACCCATGATGATTACTGGTGCCTGATCTTAACAGGACTTACCACAGTAGAAGGGAGATAGGTATAGCCTGTGCTGTTTACAGGGGGCTACACCTGTTATAAAGATTGTCTTATTAAATGACCTATTGCAGTGAGACGAAATCCCACAGGAAAAGGGGGTCATCTGCAACCCTCCCTGTCTGCCCGCTGAGATACTTACCAGTATGCTTCCTACTGAAAATTAGATAATGTATCTGTTACTAGGTTAGAAACACCTGAAATATGCTCAGCTCTGTACCACATATTCAGGTCCAGGTGGTGGGGCCATCGGTGCGACTGCACCTGTCCCCGTGCTTGCAGAGACCCGCACTCATCCCCCGCACAACTTCCGTAGTTAAATTAACCACTACAACATTTAAACTGTGATTGCTGGACCCGGGGAGAGCGCGGGGCCTCTGCAAGTGCCGGCATCTCCTCCATCTACCATGTGATAATGCGTGTCCATGACAAACACAATGTCACATGCTGCTGCGTCGCCATAACAACGCAACATCACTTGACGCATGAGTGGGCAAGAGTCATCACATGACGTTGTGCCATCAAGGCCATGCGTTGCAGCGGGAGGAGATACTGGCACCGGAACAGGTAAGAGGCCGTGCCAAGCTTCCACTGTACCATCCCTCAAAATTCCCAGCCGGCCCTGACAGCGAACGCCATATTTCCAATGAGACCAATATGGGGAATAATTTCAACAGCATTACATTTTTTTGTGAGGCCCAAATTTGACCATAACGTCGGCCGATGACCGTTCAAGTATGCACCATCTCCTGCTGAACCTGCCACATCTGTAAACAGCATCGTCGGTATTATCGATGTACTTTTCTCGCCAGCAGGAGCAGTCATTGTAATTTTTTAAAAGGTATACAGTATTAAGGTAATCTTTCATTTCTCTAGACATTCTAAACTGCCAGTCCAGGTTCTTAGAACCTGCCGATGCGAAACTGCTAGAAAATACCTTCACCATAATTCGTGATGCAAAAGCTAAATGTGCCAACGCTGACTGCAGCTGTTTGAGCCTAACCTTTTTTCCCATTGTTTCAGACACCAGTTTGCTTAACTTCTACTTAGGTATTGTCAAGCAGACTGGCATCCTTGCTGTTCGAAGTCTCCAGGAAGTGACGAGTCCTTGCCGGAAGTCAATCTCTGCACTGCGGATCACGGATGGTGCCACAACCAGTCGTGAAACGTGTAGGATTCACTTGAACTCTTAACCCGTAGCTAAACGGTAGTCTTGGTACGCATGCACCCGCCCGCAGATTGACTTCTGGCAAGGAGACTTCAAACAGCATGGACGCCAGCCCGCTTGACAACATCGAAGAAGAGGACGCTGCTAGAGTCTCCAACGGGGGTTTGTAAGTAGCGTGGACGTATTCAGCTACGTTTTCCAGCTTGCTCCAGGGAGTCCGGACACTCAGGAAGACAGGACTGTCAGAGACGTCCCTGATGGTGTCCTTCCTGTTCCTATCTGGCAGTTCTTCCTCGCTGCCACCAGGACTGCTGATCCTGGCTGCCTGAGTCTGCAGACAGCTCACTACAGATCTTAATCAGATAATCACCTGCACGTGTCCCTTGCCTCCAGCCAGCCCTATATAAACCTCCCCTTCCAGTTTCTCCTTGCTTGTTTATAATGGTGCTTCCTGGATAGACTAGCTCACTGCCTTGCTGCATGTTGTTGTTTCTGATATCGTTACCAGACCCCTGCTTCCCTACCGACTACGTGTCTCGCTGCCTGCCCTGGACTTTTGCTTGCCTACTGCCTGCCCTAAACTTCTGCCTGTGACCCCGACTTCGACATCACGGCTCTGCCTGTGCTGCCATTTCCAGCCACTGGGATCCACTCCACAGTTCCGCAAGACTTGACAGAATAAACAAGCCCTACCATGGATTTTCTGGATCTGGGCCTTCGCTGGCTCAGCAATTAGCTAAAGCCATTTCCGAAATTCAGGCGCAAGTCACTAACCTTCAAGGTCAATTCAACGGCTTACAGGATCAGGTGTGTGAATTGCAGGCCCATCCTGTTTCGCAAAACCAAATCCGAAATATACGCGGCCAAATTGCAGACACGGAATATGCGCTGCAAAACCTGCGTAATTTTCAACCAAACACACACCCCCACCCAGTCTGGTCTGTCCAACCCACCTGCTGCCTACCTCTTCCGGAGAAGTTTGGCGGGGACCACACCAGTTCCGGGGGTTCTTCAACCAGTGCAGACTCCAGTTTATGATGCAACCTACCCTCTATCCCACGGACTCTCTCAAGGTTGGGATGATTATCTCTCTTCTCAAAGATGAGGCCCTTTCTTGGGTCACCCCGATGGTGGAGCAGAATAGTCCAATTCTCAGGGACCTGGAGAAATTCGAAGAAGCCATGAAGCTGATGTTTAATGACCCAAATCGTTGTGCAACTGCCAAAACTGTCTTGGTTAATCTTCGTCAGGGAAGGCGCCTGGCAGCAGAATACACTGGAGAATTCCGTAGATGGGTTGCTGACAATAATTGGAATGAAGCTGCACAGTGATTTCATTTTCGCAGGGGTCTCTCTGGGCAAATCAAAGATGAACTTGCATGGGTTATAGCCCCAGAGGAATTTGAGGACTTTCTCCGTTTATGCATACAAATAGACAGAAGGATCACAGAAAGGAGAATGGAGAGACAGAGAAGTATATTTAACAACCCCGGCTTGAGAACTGCTGATACATCCACATTTTCCAGAACCACCACTGGTTCACTCCCTGAAGCCGAGCCGATGCAGGTGGATGCAATTCATCGGCCTATTTCCCCCGAAGAACGGAATTAACGCAGTTCGGAGGGCATCTGCTTATATTTCGGGAATTCAGGACACTATCTCACCAACTGCCTAACCACGTTCCGGCGATCTGTTCAGTGCCCCACGGGAGAGCAGCTGCATGCCCTTTCCCAAATGGTATTCTCCACAGCTCAGGATCAACAGGATCGCCTAGACATCCACAGCTCCTTGTTCCTGTAATTCTTGAGGAAGGAACTCATCGTCTCTCCCCCACAGCAATGATCGACTCAGGAGCTGGCGGAAATTTTATGGACATCGAATTTGCCAAGACTCATTCCGTGCCGTCCCTACCCAATGAGTCTAAGGTGAGGATGGAAGTCGTTGACGGTTCCCCTTTGAGCTCTGGACCTCTCACCCATGAAACCTACAGCTTGACGTTGCTTATGGACCCTAATCATCAGGATACAATTTCATTTAACCTCCTCCCTTCACCCCAGTTTCCAGTGATTTAGGAATCCCATGGCTAATAATCTATAACCCACAAATTGACAGGAAGACTCGGACAGTAACATTCCCTCCAGAGCACTGACAGCTTTCATGCTTGCCTAAAATTTCTGCACCGGTGTGTATAAGAATGCACCAGATATCTACCGCCAAAGAAAATCTGTTGCCCATCCAATACTCAGAGTTCCTAGATGTCAGTGATAAGAAAAAAGCTCATAGACTTCCTCCTCATCGTCCCTATGACAGTCCCATCAAGTTACTACCAGGCGTGGCCATCCCCTTTGGACGGATTTATTAACTCTCTGAACCAGAGTTACAGGTATTAAAAGAATACCTTCAGGAGAATAAGTCAAAAGGTTTCGTACGACACTCCACTTCACCGGCAGGTGCAGCGCTCTTCTTCTTAAAAAAGAAAGACGGGTCCTTGCGCCCCTGCATAGACTATAGGGAGTTGAATAATATCACAGTAAAAAACAGGTACTCCTTACCTCTAATTCCTGAACTACTGGAAAGAATCTGGTCTGCCAAGATCTTCACCAAAGTGGATCTCCGCGGAGCATACAATTTGGTTCGTATCAGACCTGGTGACGAGTGGAAGACTGATTTCTGGACCCGCTATGGGCATTATGAATATCTGGTAATGCCTTTTGGAATCTGCAACGCACCAGCTACCTTCCAGCACCTAATCAATGATGTTCTTCGAGAGCTACTGGATCAGTTTGTAGTACCTCTATGACATCTTGGTTTTCTCAGACAATCTTCAGGAACATCAGAAGCATGTTCGAATTGTCCTGGAGCGACTCCGCAGCCATTAAGTTAGAGAAATGTGAATTTGAAAAGACCCGAATGCAATTTCTCAGATATATCATCTCCCCTGAGGGTCTGAATATGGATCCAGGCAAGATACTGGCCGTGATAGAATGGCGAGTTAAAAAAATGAAAAAGACATTCAGAGGTTTGTGGGGTTCGCTAATTTCTACAGACGATTTTTTAAGAACTTCTCAGGCATAATCACCCCAATTACCAAACTCACCCATAAAGGATCCCCAGTCCAATTGATTCAAGGAGCCGATTCTGCATTTGAACGATTGAAGGCTTTCTTTACCTCTGACCCTATCCTCGTTCATCCAAACCCCAAACTTCCATTCATCTTGAAAGTTGATGCCTCCGACTCAGCTGTTGGTGCTATTCTTTCCCAAAGAGTTGGGCAACAATTGCTCCTTCATGTATGTGCCTTTTATTCGTATCAGATGTTGGCAGCGGAAAGGAACTACAACATTAGAAACAAGGAACTCTTGGCTATAAAAGCTGCGTTTTCATAATGGAAACACTTACTTGAGGAGGCAAATCATCCGGTTACCGTTCTTACAGATCACAGGAACCTAGAATTTATTCGCTCAGCAAAAAGACTATCTGTCTGACAAGCTCGGTGGGCCTTGTTCTCCGCACGTTAAATTTCCACGTTTCATATCGCCCGGGAACTAAAAATGGGAAGGCTGATGTCCTGTCTCGACTGACACTTAAACCTTCTACAGGTGAAGAACAGGTAGAGACCATTCTACCAAAAACACATTTCCAAGGCATCGTGTTTTCCTCTTACCTCCTTACCAGGATTAAGAGAGCCTATTCCAATGACTCCGTTCTTAACAACCCTCCACCAGAAGCTGAATTGTTACTACGGGATGGTATGTGGAACTTTAAAGACTGTGTGTTCGTCCCTAAGGAAGTAAGACTAGAAGTGCTCCAACTAATGCATGACTCCCGACCGTTCGTTATTGATGAATAGGGAATACATATCAGGTTTCGAAAAATCTTATAGACTTTAGGTACCAACATGGATGATCCTTTATTATTAATTATGATGTTATTATACAGAAAATAAGTTGAAGGAATTTTTTGAGTGATTTTAATATATTGATGTGTATATATACTATCTATTATATGAGTTTCAAATATTCTCAATTAGTAATGAGTTAATGTTTTTCTTACATTAGGTTAACCTTTTTAAAGGATCAGCTACACATTTGGATTATACACTACGGTGACAGGGCCTTCCCTGTCTAAAAAGGGCCTCAATAGAAAGCTGCAGTGGTCTGAGGAATCCAGCAGGGAGCTGGTTAATTGTTGCCAGAGATAATTAACCAGTCTCCACCTAGCTCACCAGACAAGTAGAAAAGCTTGAACTGCAGGGGAGATTCCTTTGATTGGAAAGAGGTTTATCCTCCCAGCTCTGCAGATAGGGACTGGGAAAGTGAGTTAGCCCTTACAAAGGGTTAGGATGTTTATTGTGAGCAGTGATGACCGATTAGATACTGTATTAAAGCTAATTGCTTGGATAAACAATTAAGCAATTTAGCATTTATAGATCAAGTAAGGTGTGTGTATATATAGGGGGTGCATCTTGCCTAGTAAGTATCCCTGAGGAAGCCACGTACCGTGGTGAAACGCTTGGGATTGATTGAATCAGCATACCCTTTCCCTGGTACACGGGAGCTTGCTGTGAAGCCGCACACGGACCTTTCCCGATTTAGTACTGCTGCAGCCCAGGAGGGGGGGGGGGCCTCCTTGCATGATACACTGATGCGTCACTTGGGTGCGTCATCGAGGACGTCACGTTCGGTGCACGGAGGGGTAGAGAAGATGCCACCCACCGCCGACTATCCTGACTGTAGGATGCCACTGAGTGGAACCCCCAGGGGATGAACACAGTGGTATCGGTCGTAGTGCATACATCGGCTCCCACACTGCCCTGCATCCAGAGTCATCACAAGGCAGGAAAACAGACCCCCCCCCCCCATATCAGGTTAGCTAAAGCAGCAGTCACTGTCCATCAGGCTATTTTAATTTCACTTATCTTGTGAGTGCATTCTTTATTTTATTAAGTGCTTGACATACAATCTTTTATATGCCATGTTGCGCCCCTCTTCTTTCTTTTGAGGTTCTGTGTATATATCCTAACTGTTTCATCTCTGAAGGGAGGGGGGTCGATGGCTATACTTTTATTAATATGTTTCCACAATGAAAAGCTCATACATGCGCAGAACAGTGTTTTGTGCGAGTGCTAACTACAGCAGACGGGGCTAGTGAGCGTGACATGTCAGGCTTACTGATGCTCAGCCAGCACTGAACTGCCGTTTGTGCAAAGGATCCAGGAAATGTCTCACACAATCTTACTCAACCAGACCACCAAGAGGCCAGTAGGCCGAAACTACTATCAATCAGTGAATGAATGTATGGAGCGTGTCTGTAAGATATAAGAGAAGCATCTCAAGGGAATGAATCCTAATAGAACATCCATCAAATACAATTGCAGCCAGTTGATGATTACTTGGCAGACCTCACTAGTCTGGCATTCTTGGACTGAGCCTGGCTGACAAGCAAAGCTCAACCCAGCTAATCAGTGCCACCTGCACTATTACCCACCACCAACACTGGTGCCCACTCCCCTCTGGAGGAGGAAGAGGCAGGCACACAGACTCAATCAGAAAGTAATTTTGATGTGCCATATAAACCGACATTTCGGCAGTACACTACTGCCTTTTACAAGGTGGGGGCAGTAGTGTACTGCCGAAACGTCGGTTTATATGGCACATTAAAATTACTTTCTGATTGAGTCCGTGTGCCTGCCTCCCTCCTCCTTCTTGGCTATCTTCGGGACCCGCGTATTTCCCTGGATCCAGCACACCGGCAGCTAAGTACCCCCCTCTAACCTTCTAATTGATTGCGTGCACTACCTCTCATCACTGCCCTATGGAGCCCTAAACACACCACCAGTAGTACCACCTGAGACTTGCGAGCAAATGTATATCAACATGACGCACATATACACCTAACGTGTAAGACTGAGAGTGGGAGCTTCGCTGACAGGCGGTGACGAGCCCAGCAGACCAGTGCTACCTGTACCGGTATCCACCAACAACAACAGTGGTGTACACCCTCCTGTCTTCTAAACCCCACCACTATCACCAGTAGTACCACCTGAGACTTGCAAGCTAACGTATTAAAACATAATATACATATACATGAGTTAGCTGGGACTAAGCTTGAGAACCTGGCTGGATCGCAAAGCTGAGCTCAGCTGACCAGTGCCACCATTCTAGCTCCCCCCGCCCTACCCCCCCACTGGGCCCTAAATATCACACCACCAGTAGTGCCTCTTGAGACATGCTAGCAAAGGTATACAAAATGGGTCTACCCACTAAGATATGGATGTCAGAGATATGGCATATAATTCCACAATATGGTACCACCTGTACCACGTCACCACCATATGAATCACATGAATGTTACAATATACTGTACAGGCAGTCCTCGGTTATCCGACACAATGCATCACTCAAAATGGCGTTGGATAGCGAAACGTCTTAAAGCGAAACACTTTTTGCTATAGGAACACTGTTTAAATGAAAGGTTCCGTTCCTGAAGGCATGTTTAACACTAGAATACACCAAATATTTTATGCAGACAATAAGATACGCAGCACACACATAAATTATATAGTGTGTATACTGTATTATATATATAATATAACATAAAATATAATAATATAATATATTATATAGTATAATATTATATTATATATATATATATATATAATATACACATAAACAACTTTGCAAAGCGTTGTAAGAGCGTTGGATAAGCCGTTTTGGCGTTGTATAAATGAACATAGGTATGCATTGCATAGCGTTGGATAAGCCATTCGTTGTAAAGCGAAGCGTTGTAAAACGAGGACTGCCTGTGTACACAAGATACAACTGTGAGTGAGAGCCTGAAACTTATAGCTCCAACTTATTATTGTACCACACACAAGTACCACCGGTTTGCCCATTTATATTGCCTTACTGTGAAGGATAGTAGCAGCAGATGCAGACGCAGGCAGCAGGCACAGATGCAACCATACATGATAATACTTGATGAACAAATCCATCATCAGATTCAGAATTAAATAACTAATTAAAGGGATACCTGGTCTATCTAGTAGCGGCCATGATTAAACATTTTTGTGGGAATTTGCGGACGAGGCAAAATTCTATATTTTCGCACACCAAAATTGACAAGCATTAAAAGTCAACATGCTTTGCATGTTATTGTCAATGTCGTCAGAATTTGTCTTAATTTTTCCAATGTTGCTTTTATTGCAGACTATATACATATACATACACACCATTTGGCCTGTGGAGTTGGGGTGGAGTGTTAAAGCAGCAGTTCAAGCAATATCCTACATGTGTTTTTTTAAATAAATCAGTTCTGTACTATGAGAAAATACTTGTAGCCTTTAAAATGTAAAAAAAATGTTTTAAAGACATTTTTAATGTTTCTAATGTAGGAAGCATTTCCAAAGTGACAGCCCCCTCCCCCTTCTGATAGGCCCTAGCTCTTGAGTCCCGCCTCCTCTCTAGCTGTGCACCAATTGTATCTAGTAACTGCCCAGTCAATCATAATCCAGGAACTACATTGCCCAGAATGCTGTGCAAGAACTGAATTAAATAACCCGGAGCAAGCGATTGATTACAGGAGAACGGATCGATCTGCAGCTTAGCTAATCACATGTCAGTGTGCAGATTGTATTGATGCACATTTTGAATGGGGAAAAAAATATATATATATATTTTAAACGGCAGCTTGAACTGCAGCTTTAATATAAATACACACAGAAGACAATTCAATTAAAAATGTATTGTTTTATTGGCAAAAGAGGAAGGTAGGGAAGGTGGTGTGGTTTTGGTGGTCATGGTAGGAAAGTACAAGTATTGTATGGAGTGGGACCCTAGAAAAAAGACTGGAAAAGCTCCTGCTACCACTTAAACAGCTGCAGCTGTAGTTGAGGTCCAGCAGCCAAATTCTCAATGTCAATTGTAGTGTGCATTTGTTGTGACTTGGGATCTGGGGGGGGGGGGGGAGTGGTGGTATAATAGTCTAAGGGAGGAGGAGGAACAGGGGGAAAGACTCCTGATGATGAGGATGACTATATATGGGCTTGCTAACCCACTGTTTCCCTCTCCCAAATTAATCTATACTGTTCATATTATTGTAACGGATATTCCACCCCACCCAATCGCAGATATAGTGTGGGTGCGGGGAACTTAGTGTTACCAGGTGTGGTGCGTTACCTGCTTGGCTCACAGGAGGGCTGAGCTTCTGCCACGGGGAACCTGGGGCAATTATATTGAGAGTAACCCTGTACTCGGTGCAGCGCCTCCACCTGCGATGGTTCCTAGCAGAGCAGGAATTGTTCCTCGCAGGACACATACAAATACTCGCACACCTTAAGTATGATAACCAATACCGTTTACTTAGGAACATAAGACACATATACCATAAACGTACTTGCATATCATAACCATCAACATGCACGTATATCAACACGTGTCCCTCCCTAGAGGAGACACTAATAACCGCGTCGCGCAGGACGCTACCTTCATCACCCAACCCCACCGTTTGATCCCACCCAGTGTCCAGTAGCCCCACACAGTATTACCCCACCCTTCAAGTGAGAAGTGTATGTGTGACTGCGCAGCCACTGTGTCCCGTGTGAATATGAGTGAGCTCGTTGGTGCACTTGTGGATTACCTGCCGGACACTCCGGCCTGCCAAGGGACTTCACAAAGGATCCAAAGGCTGATGTCGGCTGAATGCAGGAGCTACCCTCCGGGGCGATCCCGCCCGGATGGCTACTGCAACGACAGCGAAGGTCTGAGCCCAAACCTCTGGACGGACGAGCAGCTTCTGCTGTGTCCCTAACTGGCTCTAAAAAGTAAGTGGCAGGGTGCTAAACTGAGGGCTGTCCCTGGCAACACTCACTCTACTGGGTGACTCAGGGCTATCTCGGGCCTTGGGGGCTGCTGGCCTAGTGCAGTTTCACATGTGGTGAAACGCGTAGAGTGACGTTTTCCTATGCCGGCCGGAACCCCAGGAAGTGGACGCAGCGGATGACATCACTTCCGGTTTTACTGGAATGCATCTGTGACACGCACGCCACGGCAGAGGGGAAGCGGAGCTACTATCCATCCGGCTACTGAGATCCATTGTGATCGAAATGCTTTTTTATTACTGAAACCATGTGAGTGTAATATCATCCACTTACCTTTATAAACTTTATATACGGTCTGCACTATGTCCAGTTTTATCTTTTAATAAGGTCCTTGGGAGCCCATGTACCGGGGGAAATACTGATTTCTGGATCTCCTGATCGCCCTGTGACATCTATAACACCCAAAAGATACCTTTACGTGCCTTTATTTTCCTCACGTTTGTGAGTATTTACTAGAGAGACAAGTCATCATATTCTGACCTTAACACAAACAGTATTGCACTATCAATATATTCTTTGTTTTCACATATATTGCGCTTCCCGGAGACCCATTTCCTTCTACTCATCACGAGGATTGACAGAGCAATCCTGCACCGGGTTACAGCTGCATCTTCATATATGTTTGCATAAGTATCACTTTATTTAAATTGATCACTTTGCACAATCTGAATATTTAGAGCGCCACTATTTGATAAGTTTCCTTTTTTATTTTCTAGTGCAGAGAGTCACTGACTCCTGCACCCTACCTCCTTCCCTTGGCTGCTCCTGGCTCTGACTGAACTGCGTGCTCCAAGCCCGCGAAATGTATCTATCTGCTGCTGCAGGGTCATCCTCTAGCCCTATTGGCTCCCTGGTGTCATGTGGGGCGCTGCAGAGGCTCATGGGACTTATAGTCCCTTCCAAGAGCCTTCCCTGGTAGGCTTCTTACTGCGCATGCGCGAGCTCTCCTGCTGGCCACCGCACCTAGCTCTACTATGCGCATGCGTGAGATACAAGAAGATGGTGGCGCCCTCGCCGCCCGGCTTCGGGATCTCCGGGGACCCTGCAACGCGATCGCGGCCTTGACAACCGACCGCGCGCGTCCCCGGCAACCCCTGAGCCGGAACCTGACCGCCCTCACCCCTGCGATCGGCTGGCGGGGCCGCCATTGGACTCGGCGGCACCCGCGATCGCCAGCTAGGTGAGGGGGGTGCTGACAGGCAGGGGGAACCTGGCTACATCATGTAGGATGGTAACTCAACATGTGTTTGTATTAGTATTCGTTCTCTTGCCTTAGCCAGGCTCTAATCCCACTAAAGGTTTTCCTACAGAATAGTCACTTGATAGCAAATGATGCACAGTTATGGTTTAAACCAGGGGTTCTCAACTCCAGTCTCCAACAGGTCAAGTTTTAAGGAGATCTCTGCTTCAGCAAAAGTGTCTCAATCAGTAGCTCAGTTGAAATGCCTGCTTCAGCACGTGGGCCACCTGTGCTGAAAAAAATGGATATCCTGAAAACCTGACCTGTTGGGAGGTCTTGAGAACTGGAGTTGTGAACCCCCGATTTAAACAGTTTCAAACTCTCAGTCCCTGCTTATTCTGCCTCTCTGGGTCTTCCCACTCTCAGTCACTGCTATAATGATGGTAATACTGGTGGGGATGATAGGGTGGTGGATTGCAACACTAGTTGAGGAGAACTAATAAGTACCAGAAATATGCACCAGAAATGTAGATGCAATATACACACACATACATATGGTATGGTGTAGGCTGGTGCTGTCTCCCTTCCAGGCCCTGCCAACTCTTCCTCTGATTGCAAGTGCCACGCATACTCTGACTCTGGCTCTAAGAATGGGGTTAAGGGGAAGCCATCTGCTGGTGTCTGATCTCCTTTGTCCTGGGCTGACATCCCTAAAGTGTGAAAGCAGCTGCTGAGTGGGCTAAGAGAAAGAGTGGGAACATTCCCTGCTCTATTTCCACTTCTCTTTCCCCTAATGATGTTCATATTTTGGTAGTAGGGGTGGTGCTGGTTGATTGTGCCTCCCCGTCTCTCCTGATTTGAAAGTGGGGTGCAGGAGAGCCACTGCCAAGAACAATGGCATCCCATTGTCTGCTAACCCTCCTATTTTTCTCCTCTCCTCCACTCATATTCCTCTTCTCCTCTCCTGACTCTCCTCCCCTCCTCTACAAATAAAAAAATATCAAATAATATACAATCATATTACTATTAAAAATAATCTATGCCTCAAGTTTCCTGGCCGACTGCTGGCTGGGCTCGTCTCCACAAACTACTTTCTGCCTTTGGCTATGTACAGTTGGCAGCTGACCAAAGCACTGTGAGGTCACATGAACTCATCGGTAACATCATAATGCACAGAGTATTGGTTAGCTATAAATACTGGAGCTTGCCAGGAGGAGTTATCAGTCATTTGGTACCATGAAGCAGAGGAGGTGGAGGGTTTCGTTGTGCCAGCATCGGATTGGTTACCTCAATAAAATCTTGAAAACCAATGGAGGTAGAGAGATGTGAGTGCAGTTTATTTTAACAAGGTGGCGGGGTTGAATTTGGGATGTTCCGGGTTGGCGCACGCAGCACGCATGGGCTGAGCCCTAGTATTATAATAAAAACTCGCCCTTTCTTCTTCAGCCTGACGTCATCTTTTCTTAAATTGTACGGTGAACTCTTCTTACCACTCGAGCCATCAAAGTTCCCATTTCTGGCGGACTTGGCATAAAGTTCAAAAAGCCCGTGATGTTGGAATGTTAATTGGGCAAATCGATGTGGCTGCCCCCTGCAGCGTATCTTTCCAACGTTTCCCTGGGTATTATCTAATGAGGGATATCAGCTACAGGATCCCCAGTGACAGGGATATAGGTGCATCTTCGCCTCCCTAGTTCAGTTACCGCAGGTGTGCTTTGGAAAACAGGCACAGTTAACTGCTCCGGGATGCCACTTTCCTTCAGTCAGTCTCAGTAGTATGGGGGGGTCATAGACACAATTTCATTGGGGCTGAATGAGCAGGACGTATGGGGGGGCTTCTCAGCATCTGGTTATTGCATGGAGGCACCAGGGGGGGGGGGAAGGGGGAAGGGAAGGGGGTTTCTCTGGATGTTGTGGTCTCTCTAGCAACAGATTACACACAAACGAATAGGGACCACCCAAGCGCCTCACAATATAGTTCATCCTCTCTAATATGTCATTTGTATTTATCCATTAAGTCCAAATTCTGATCCTGCTCAAGTACCTTTCCATGATCAGTGGTACAGTAGGTCTTGCCACAGGTGTGGAATGGGGTGTGAGGGGTCCCCGTTGGGGTGAGCTGGGTGCGATGGTGTCTGGCATCACTCCAGTCGCAGCCTGGGGTGTATTGAGTATTACTTTTATTAAAAAATTATAATAATACCATTTTCTTTAACGGTGCAGTTGACAGGTTTCTCTCCATATTATAATGTATAGAAAGTGACACAGCATGAGATTGTTCTACGTTGGATCATACATGTGATAGAGTTTATCTGTAGCTAGTCAGGTAGTGTACACATTACAGTACTATACTCCTGCGCTGTATACAGTGTAAAAACACATTCAGCACATCTTTACAGTATTTTCCTAACTTATTGTATAGGGTATCCGAAAAAACAGGGGAGCGGGGGGCGTATCACCAATGGAGAAAGAGAAAAAAAACAACATAGAGCAGTATTGCAGTACCCAGTATGTCTTCAGTTAATCAGTAACCTCCAATGGTTGTACTCACGAATGGCAGGAAAATAAAGGGCATATCCCAAACTGTGGCATTCGTGAGTATAACCATTGAATGTTACTGATTAACTGCAGGACTACTGTCTGGGCTCCTCTACTGGGTTCTGCAATACTGCTCTATGTTGTTGTTTTTTTACTCTTTCTCCATTGGTGACACCCCCCCCCCTTTTTCCCCTTCTCCCCCCCCCCCCCCCCCCCCCCCCCCCCCCCCCCCCCCCCCCTCTCCCAACCCTCCCCCCCCGCCCCTCCCGCCTCCCTGTTTTTCTGGATGCTGATTGTGGAGGATATCTGAAATGTATCCTGTTCCAGGGTTCTGAGTGGAGGAGTATATGTATCAAAAAAAATGTCCTAATTTTTTCTGAACCTATCTGTTATTACACTGGGGTTCATCCATTTTCACAACTTTCTAGTGATTTTTCACATTTATCACGTTTGCTATATTTTAGACACTTATTATATATTTGTGTTTCACGATTACAGGCATACCCCAGTTTAAGGACACTCACTTTAAGTACACTCACGAGTAAGGACATATCGCCCAATAGGCAAACAGCAGCTCGCGCATGCGCCTGTCAGCACGTCCTGAACAGCAATACCGGCTTCCTACCTGTACCGAAGCTGTGCGCAAGCGGGGAGACTATAGAGCCTGTTACACATGCGTTATTTACATCAGTTATGCACGTATATGACGATTGCAGTACAGTACATGCATCGATAAGTGGGGAAAAGGTAGTGCTTCACTTTAAGTACATTTTCCGCTTTACAGACATGCTCCAGTCCCATTGCGTACGTTAATGCGGGGTATGCCTGTAATACACTTTTAATCACTTTAAAAGGTTTATTTTAGTTATTCACTACATTAGTGTTGTGCGCCACACTTCTTTTCTGTATACGTAGTCTTATTGTATAGGGTACCTGAGAAAGGGATTTTTTGTGCCCCAAAATGTTGTGCACCCCCCATGTCTTGTTTATATATAATAAATGGACCTATGGCACTAGATGTGTGCGTTTGGCTTCACTAGTTTAAGTGATATACTTATTGTATAGTGCGTAACGTAATGGTTTACTCTTTCCCCCCACAGGTGATAAGCCATGAAAGACATGTTTTCATGGCAATCAGCCAGCAAGCTGTTTTGGAATTGCCGTTCTGGAGGTGATTTGCATGTGGTGGAGTAGAGAATACTGGGGAAGGAGTAGTAAAGGGGTTTCCAAGGGATAGTGGCGAGGCAGTAGTTATGGGGTTGAGGAAATAGTTAAGGGGGTTGAGGGGATTGGGGTAGTTAAGGTGGTTTAGGGGGAGGGAGCATGTAGGTTTTTTTTAAATGTTGTAAAAAGTAAATGAAACTTTTTTATTTTCCATACATTTGTGTGATGTGTTTAGAGTCAGCACATAAAGTTTATATGCATATAAAGTTTAATAAATGCTTATGAACACATGAAATAAAGTTAGTATGCGCATAGATTATTTCCCTTAGTAAATAAAAAGAACAGTGTGTGTATCAACATTATTAGGCAATGCCTGCTGGTGTGTCAATAAAGCAATGAGTTCACAAATCAATGTTGATTAACTGATCACACATCCCGGACTAGTCTCTCCTCCCCCACACAAATGTACAGGGACAATAATAGTGATCCGCAGACAGGTTTCTAAGATTTTCACTTTGAGAATATGGATGATCGAGGGTGGGTTGGTGTACGATGATGAAAAAAGTAAGTAAAAAAATAACAAAGTGCAATTTTTAAGTGTATGCTGACACGCATGCGCACAAAACTGAAAGCCATCCGTGACACGTGAGTAACACTGCCAGGACACAGTACTACTGTACGTGCAGAACGTAAAGTAGTTACGCATTCACTGGAATGCACAAGCACTGAAGGTATTCCCAGTGCAGTGCCATCTGGTGGTCATATACAGAAATTCACATTAAAAGAGAAAAACATCACCTAACCGCGACATCACCTAACCGCGGCATGACATTTCGTTGCCTTCCAGCATCTTCCCGCGGTCGGACTGGAGTACATACAGTGTTCCCGCGGGTGGAATCTCACATGTTAACACGGTACCGACCGCAAAAGTCCTTCAATTCTTGTGCAAACAATCTGCACCGTATCATGTATCAAAGATTAATTTGATATATGTGGTGCCATTATTTGGCACCAGAATGGTAACATTTCCACCTTGATACACAGAGGTTGTACTGTTACTCCTTGATACTTGATTATTATTTGTTTGCTCTAGATTGGCTCCACATTTGCCTTTATGCATACAACATCCAGCATCATCTCCAATGAATTTCTCCAGGGCCACATTAGAAAAATGTACAAGTAGAAGGCACCCTAAAACTACTATGAAAAAAATGGCTCTTCTGCTTTAGCAACTGCAATGAAATGATCGGAAGCGGAGAGCCTAAAGGTCACTCCAAGGTCCTATGGGGGCCGCATATAGCTCCCGGCGATACAAACGAAAGGGTCGTACTGTAACATGCAGAGTCTGCAGCAATTGTTCGGCCTCAATGTTATGCTTTTAACATTAAACAGACATTTCAAATGGATAAAGCGTTAAAAACAGATCAGATAGGTGAAGTAATCTCTATATGGGTCAATGGGGCTTCCACATCCGCAGAAGTCTCTGGCAGTGAAGGGGTTAAAGGTATAGACACCCCCCCCCCCCCCCCACCACCAGCATAAGGTTACTACTTGGCCTGACCAGGCTGAGATATCCATCTACACTATGTTATGAAACTGGGAGAGGTTCAAGTGAACCGTGGAGCTGACTGGAACTCTCCATAGAACCATCCACCACATTAAGAAGAAAGGTTCCTCTGTTCAGACTTCATTTCATTTTCAGGGTCATCAGGAGCTATCTGCCGGCCCAAACCCTAACTTTATTATTATTTTTAAACAAAATGACATCTATATATTTTTATAACACATCTTCATAGAATTGTTTCCTATTTTATTTTTTTTTAAACATGCAAGTAGCCAGAAAACAAAGATATTGATAGAAAGAATGAAGGACTATGTCACGTATTAAAAAAAAGAAAGAATGAATTAATTTAGGGAGGCTTGTTCAGCGACTAATCAAACTACGTTACCAAAACAACCAGAAAATGATATCGCTGGTTACACCTGAGAATGAATTGCGTCTAGTGAATCATTCTAAAAAAAATGTCTGCAATGTCCTTAACAGAAACGCGGGCCAGGAATGCTCGACACAGCACAGCTGTATCTTGTTCCCCTCACTGCATCAAAAGGGTTTCAAATGTTGTTGGGTGTCTTCTAAACATGACGATGTCACATGCCATTATGGGGATGTGATTCCTGCTTATACACCATCCACATTACTAACATGCAATTAGAACATTATTTACCAATAACAATGTTATACAGGCGTACCTCGGTTTAAGGACACTCACTTTAAGTACACTCGCGAGTAAGGACATATTTTTAAAAGCCCCATACCCCAGTGTCCGTACGCTCTCTTCGCGAGCATTAGTAAGACCACAACCTTGAATATGGAGTACAATTTTGGGCACCACTCCTTAGAAAAGACATTATGGAACTAGAGAGAGTGCAGAGAGAGCCACCAAATTAATAAAGGGGATGGACATTCTAACTTATGAGGAGAGGCTAGCTAAATTAGATTTATTTACATTAGACAAGGGATGCTAAGAGGGGATATGATAACTATATACATGTAGCCCTGTTTCCCCCACCCCTAAGTGAGATCAGGGGGTGGTGACTGTAAATAGCTACTGGTGCTGCCCTTTACCTGTTGGCTCGCAGGAGCCTAAGCCTCCGCCGCTGGCAGCCTGGGGTGAATTACTCTTACCACTTACTACTACTTGGTGCAGCGCCTCCACCTGTGAGGGATCCCAGCAGAGTGGGAGTAGCCCCTCACAGGACACAATCACACTACTCACACAGTATTAAAATAGAAAGGCTTTACTGTAACAGACCCACAATATAACAGTTACTGTATAGGCAACCGACAATAACATTAATAACAGTTTCACTCTGTACCCCTAATAGTACAACTACCCGGTCACCTCGCAGGGCTGTAACCCACCACCGTGTACCCCACACCGTGTCCACAGCACCCCAAAGTCCCACTCCCCAGCTCCCTGGTATGTGAGACAGCGCTGCCCACAATGTGTATGTATTTGTTGGTGCACGTAGCTACGATACCTGCCCAGTGCTCCAGCACCTGGGCCCGCTGATCTCTCCGCAAAGGATCCGCCGATCCCATGATCTCCTCAGCGACGTGATCTCCACGCGAGAGCTGTCTGCTGGGAATCCCACTCTGCAGCAATCTCTCTCTTCTTAGGGGTCTGGTCTCAGACCACAACCACCAGGGCCGCGCAGCACTGCAGCTGTGTCCCTGCGCTCCATTGGCAGCACTAATGGGGCAGGTTCCCTATCCTAGGGCCTGTCCCTACAGCAGCGACTAACTCCTACAATGTGTCAGGGCCTAGGGGATTACGGGCCTAGTGCAGTGGGTCCCTGACCCCTGCACACACAACCTCCCCTGTCTCACGCCCAGCTTCAACTCCTCACTGATTCAGCACACAACAATGTATCTATTCCCTGCTGCAGGAAATCCTGGAGCCCTATTGGCTGTAATGAGTCACCTGTGCTCCAGCCCCTGGGGCTGCTGGGAGTTGTAGTCCCTTGGGAGCCTTTCTATCATTGGGGCCGCGTGCGCTATGTCTGCTGCGCATGCGCGATGCTGTAATGGCCACCGCTACTCTTAACTGCGCAGGCGCAACCTTGGAAAGCACCTGCGCTACGGAAACCCTCTGTTGCCATTTCCCAAACGCTGGAATGGCCGCCTCGTCGCTTCTGCGCATGCGCAAACCATCGCGCGTGCGCGCGCACACAAAACATGGCGGCGCCCTGCGGAAGGAGCCACCGGCGAGCCCGTTGCCACCCCCGCAACATCCCCCTGGCACAGGAGGTAAGGGGTGTGGAACGGGAAACCGGGGGACCAGAGGGTAGCTGGTTACATACAAATATATTCGGTACAGTACAAGAAGCTTTCAAAAGAACTGTTCATCCCAAGGGCAGTACTAAGGACTCGGGTCATCCCTTAAGGTTGGAGGAAAGGAGATTTCATCAGCAACAAAGAAAAGGGTTCTTTACAGTAAGGGCAGTTAAAATGTGGAATTCATTACCCATGAATTAGGCGGTAAAAGCCTAGCTGTGCGCATGCGCCATTCTTGTCAGTCTGTGGTAGGGGCAACTTTTGACTTCACTGCGAAGCGTCAGGGGATGGAATGCTGCACAGTCCAAACGTTGCGCAAACGCGCTGCCCAATTGTGCTGCGGCTGGCCAGGCTTGGTGACGTGGTTGCCCTGGTAACCCAAGAGTTGCGAAAAGGATGGTGAGTGCGGCTCCGTTAAACTGCCTGGTCCTATAACCGGGGGGAGCAGGGGTTAGTTAGAGGGCGAAGCGGCCCGAATTTTATTCACATTTTCTGTGGTTTCCAGGTTCCCCCCGGGGTTGGTGTTGGTTCCCCGGTTTGGTTTAGGTTCTATTAGCTTGGACCGGGTTAGGTTCCAGTGCCCCAGGTTTGGGTCCCCGGGTTCCATTCAAGTTCTCTGTGTTGGGCGATAAGGTGAGAGAACCGGTTGCAAAAATTTCTGAATCCCACCACTGGATAGAAGGAGGGAGATATATAGATTTATAGATAATATATCTAGATACATATATCTAGATATATAATCTATATATCTAGATATATAATCTATATACCTATATATGTATATACTGTATCTATATATCTATCTCCACCTAATGATCTAGAAGCAGGTTCCTTGGAGTTCAGACCGCAGCCTCACTGTGAGTCCTGGAAATATGTGTATAGATTTGTATTTTAAGAGTGTCCTGTCCTTGTTTATTGTTTTCAGTTAAAGAACGTGCCCTATATACAGTAGTTAGCGCCTATAGTAATGGACCAAGATTGTTCGCATTCAGAAAGAGGAGTGAGTATGTACTTAGTAGGAGTTCTCAGAGTAGTAGCTCCAGAGCAGGGCTGCAGACAGATTTCCCTGTGCCCACGACTACAGTTTTGACCGTACCCCCCTCCCCCCATGTTGGCGGCCTTGCAAGCCTTCCCCCCTTTCACCTCCTCGTGAGCCCCCTGTATCCCCACTCTCCCCATATATTTCTCTTCCCCCCTCTCTTGTCTGTTAGTCTTCCCTCTCTTCCTCCTCTCTTCTTCACTCACTCCCCCCCCCCTCACTCCGCCACCACCTTCTCACATTCTCCCCTCTCCGCTATCACTTAATTACCCCCTCACACTCATTCCCCCCTCCCACACCATCCCCCCGATACCTGTATAATCCCCCCACAATAATACCCCCCACCCAAAATACAAACAATACCCCCGCCCAAAATACAATACCCCCCACATACAATATACAATGCCACCCCCACCCCCCACATAATAAAACACACACACCTACCTTTGGGGTGGCCTGAAGCCACGACTCTCCTCAGCTGCTGCCAGGCCTCCCTCTCTGTGAGGCCCGGTCTCTCTCCCACCGGTAGGTAAAGTGCATTGCATCAACAAATATGGACTATTACAAGTATGGCAAACTACTCCTACGATGCACCTCATGGTAACACAGACACTGCATATGACTATCTACTCTCAGCTCCTATAGCTGAGACTATTCGTCGTAGAAGAAATATAAAGTAAGGTAATCTCACAATATAGACCATTGCCAAGTACATGTTGTATTGGGGCTTTGTTTCCCTCCACTTTCCTTCTTGCTCCCGGTAGTCACCAGCAGTACAATCCTGAATTCTTTGCAGTACTGAATTGGACCCAAGTCAACAGCAATAACCCACTGTGCTTAAAATGATTTTCTTTTTACCGTGCCACTTACTCTTAATCCTAATGATTTGCTGCACATCATTTAATTGGAAGCAGCAGTAGGCTGGAGAAGTTCAAATTGGATACCATGAAGTTACTCAGCAGTGGGTATATCAATGAGCAGTGGTCGACAAATCACCAAAAAATGTACTCGCCGAACAAAAAAATCTACTCGCCACCTAGTACCACACGTGTGCTGCTTGGGCCAATAAGAGCTCGCCACGATGTTAAATCCACTCGCCCGGGGCGTGCAAATGTATAGGTTTGTCGAACACTGTCAATGAAACACACAAAATCCACGGGGAGCATGGGGAGGAAACAAAAATAAATTTAAGAGCAGCAAAAATGACAATGTGAAAAAAGCCTTCAAGAGTCAAAAAGGCAGGGTTGACTCAAACGGTCAGAGGTAAGTGGATGATGCAGTTGTCATCAAGGTGGATCAGGTCCCCAGGATCACGTACCCCAATGTAGAGAGAAAAACTGGCATAGCGCAGATCACTCAAGATAAAAATAGCTTTATAACAATAAAATATTATACTCACATTCTAACAATAAAAAACGGGCATATCACACTGCAATAGTGTAGGAAGATTTTAGCCAGCTGGCTCACCGTCCGACAACGTTTTCCACTCCTCCGCCTCAGCCTCCGGTCAGCTGTTTAGACTGCTCCGACTGGCGTGTGACGTCACTTCCGGTTTCGCCGCTCGGTGAGGGCTGGATCCTCCTGCAACTCCTCTGCTGTATGTATGTATGTATGTATGTCTTTATTTGTATAGCGCCATAAAATGTACATAGCGCTTCACAGTAGTAATACATGTCATATAAATAACAAATATAAATAACAGATCATGGGAATAAGTGCTTCAGACATACTGTAAAAGTAACATTAAGGAAGGAGTCCCTGCTCCGAGGAGCTTACAATCTAATTGGTAGGTAGGGAGAACGTACAGAGACAGTAGGAGGGAATACTAGTAAGTGCGTCTGCAGGGGGCCAAGCTTTGTGTCATGTGTCCATGATTATCCAGTGCTACTCATATGCTTCTTTAAGCAGATGTGTCTTAAGGTGGGTCTTAAAGGGTGGGATGATAACCTCCTTTCCAGCGTAGTTCAAATGCAGGAGTCAGAAGCAGTAGATTGTGTCCACTTTTTCCACTTCTTTTTGAACTTCCTTTTTAAACTTCCATACTACTTTAAAGATTTCTACTTAAAAGCATTTCTGCTTAAGAGCAAAGGCTGCAAGCAGCAATGGCTGTTGTAAGTTTACTTATATACATTTAGAAAGTCACCTGGTTGGTACAACAAACTTAATTAGCACATGTGAGGGTGGTTAAACCAAATTGTTTTTCAAAGGTGGGTGTTGTCTTGCACAAGTGTGAAAGATGAATTAAATTAAGGCAATAGGGGGATGTATGATGTATGCTCCGCTCTGAATAAGACTCCCACTCCAGTGGGTTCCAGAGTAGGGGGTGAAACTGTATTTACTTAAATTTTATCACATTTTTCACTTATTTAAGTTTTTGATTAGTCACTTATTATTAGTGTCCACTTTTTATTTGTTTGCGCCTGTGTTCACTTTACCACAATACAAGAACACTGTCAATGAGCATGACCTGTGGGATGATTATACTATAAGTACAAAGCAATACGCATGTCCAATGATATCACTACTACAGATTGAGTTATTGGGAAGGAAGTTGCCAGTGGAAGTGGCTAAGATGATTTGAAAAAAACGTTGTAGCACCATGCCTTATTGAAAATACTTTCTAAATTAATTCAACATTAGGCAAAGCTCTTTTCATCATATTTTAGAAGTATGTATACAATATTTATGGTTTAAATACAGACTTTAATAAGAAATTGGAACCTTATCTGAATTATAAAAAAAGCCGCGGTACATAATATCCCCAAGAACCATCACATCCCTACCACTACCCGGAGACCATTTTAGATCAAAATGAAAAAATCTATTAATATTCAAATGTCTGGAACCAGAAGTGCCCAGGAAGAATTGCACTGATGCCAGCAGAGGTCACTTGATGTAATAATTGCAAAGGGTTCCAAAAAGTGCTTTGATCACTCACCTCACTCCCCCTTCTCTCTCTGTCTCCACCCTCACTGCTCTCCCCTCCACACATTTCTCTCTCCCTAACCACTTTGTCTCTCCCTCCCCACATGGCCAAACACTTCCTCCTTTACTCTCTCCCACCTGGCCAAACTACTGACTCCCTCCCTGCTAGCCTCTGACTCCCATAAGAAAGCTTCTTGGGTTGCATCGCATGAGGCCTGTGGGGCCGTGTGTTTGAAAGGCCTGCGTGTAGATGGAGATGGATCCCACAGTCCAAAAGCAGTCAATATATACAAATCTGCCACAGCCCCACAGATGTTGGGGGGAGGAGATAAAAGTGATATAGTGTAGTATTCTTCTTAGGGGGACCATTTGTCCCGTTTTTGCCGGGACAGTCCCGTTTTTTTCTGCCCTGTCCCGGTTTCATGTCCGTCCCGGTTTTGTCCCGGTTTTTGTCCCTGGTCCCGGTATTGCGGGGCAGCGGCGGTGAGGAGAATGCGGCGGCCAGTAAGTATTTTCTGTGTGTATGAATGAATGAATGTTGCCGGGGGGATTGAATGAAGGAGAATGCCAGAGGCGGGACTTAGAATGCCGCCGGGCCGCAGGGGATTGGATGGAGGATGCGGGGGCGGCGCTTTGAATGCCAGGCCGCAGGGGATTGGCTGAAGGTAAGAGGATGCGGGGGCGGGACTTTGCCAAAAAAAGCAGTCGCTCTCCCCGGCTCTCCCTTCCCCCCCGGCACTCCAGCCCCTTCGGCCCTTCCACGGCTCTCCCTCTCCCCAGCACTCCGGCCCTCGGTCACCGGTTCTCCCTTCGGTCCCGGCACTCCCCCTGGTCCCCGGCTCTCCCTTCGGTCCTGACACTCCCCCTGGTCCCCGGCTCTCCGGCCCTCCCCCCAGCACTCCGGCCCTCCCCCTCGGTCCTCCTTCCGGTCCCGGCACTCCCCCCCAGTCCCCGGCACTCCGGCACTCCCCCCCCGGTCCCCGGCTCTCCCTCCGATCCCAGCACTTCCCCCAGCACTCCGGCACTCCCCCCGGTCCCTGGCAGTCCCTCCCTCCGGACCGGCACCCCAGCCTACAGACACGTGCACGTTTTGTGTAGTAAAATGGCTGCTGGTACAGATGCGTGCACGTGTTGTGTAGTAAAATGGCTGCTGGTACAGATACGTGCACGTTTTGTGTAGTAAAATGGCTGCTGGTATAGACACGTGCACGTGTTGTGTAGTGAAATGGCTGCTGGTACAGACACGTGCACGTATTGTGTAGTGAAATGGCTGCTGGTACAGACATGTGCACGTCTATTAATGCGGCAGTATTTAAAAAGTCTCACATTTTCTTTGTATAAAAATGAATTACTTTTTCCACAAAGTACAGATGCAGCCACGAGTATCCGAACACTTGCCTTGAAAAATCTAGGGCACTCTCCCAGTAATGCTGCAACATATCTGTGACATTTCTGCAGACAGACTAATTGGCCCATCGGATTAACACAGCGGGGGTCGCTGGCAGTCCCATTCAAACTATATATTATGAAGTCACGTGTATTACTGCTGTGAAGCGTTATTTACATGGATGGCGCTATATAAATAAAGATATACATACATACATACATACATAGAAGGCAGGGCTAAGGAAAAGACAGACAGCAACATTTTCAATGCCAGTATATAGATCGAGTGACACTTCAAACAACATACTGTAGATTCTGGCTCCAGGATCACATTATTATTGTGATTAAATGCCCCTAAGGTCTGTCACCAGCTGATCTCAACAGACAAAGTAGTACTCATCTCCAGCAGCTCCGTAAGCCCCATAAATTGCACAAAATTGCTTGCAGTCCTGCTAACAGCATAAGGAACAAGTGTACACCATTCTCTGAAGGTATCGGGGCATTGGAGGTTATTGTGAATCAGATATTTCAAAAGGTATCTCAAATGTTGACAAATGCATGAGCAGAGTATACAAATAATGGTCTGTTAGTGACCAAACATGTACTTGTTTCTTTTAAAGACAAACAACAACGAAGTTACAGTACTTTTCCACTTAAAACACATTTGCATTTCTTTTTGTGAATTAACTACTTAAAATGTTTTATCCACAAACTAAAGCATTTTTACAAAACAATTAATTTTAATTAATATAATCATTTATTCACATCAGAGGATTACAGTTAATTAAAATAATTAGGCATTGTTTAATCAATTGTATTTTGTCAACTTAATGATTTTTCAAAAGTCGACCAAAGACAGGAAGACATTGCTTTTGACACACAGATTATCCCCTAGAAAGTGCAAGCAAGCATCAACATTCAATTCATAATGAGTCTAAATCAGTGGAGCTCTTGTCAGCAAATTCATTAGCTACTGTACAGTATCTGTAAGCCATGTATGACCTTCAGGACTTTAATAATAACAAAAGAAACACGTTTAATTTATATCACTTGGAGTTAGAGACAATCTATAATAATTAATTGAACAGACCATTTAAGGTGTGTCAAATATCACAGGTCACCATTCAGTATGTGGCCTTATCAGCATGCTTGTGGGTCTCCACTTCTAACAAAACTCCTATACTTACCCACTTATTCATTAAGGTTCGTAATGGATTAACACACCTGATTGCCCACAGTGGCTGTAAATCACACAAGATTGCAGGAAATATGAATTTAAATAAATTAATATTCTGGGGTTGAAATAATGCAAAAACTCACAATGGCTAAATACATTTAAGTCATGAAATAACTGTTGTGCTCCTAACTTTCTGGGATCATTTAACACCTTAAGTCATAAATCGCACACTGCACAGGAGGGAGTGGTAGGCTATATATATACCATAATACTGAGTTAAGTTATGGTGAGTAAAAAAAGTGACAAAAACCCTCCACAGGAAAGCAAATATGCAATACAACTGTATGCTCATCTGCATGTCTTAGGCAGGTCTGCAACCCCGCCTTTCCCCATTATCACCCAGCATACAGCACTTCCACTGCAGCAAGGGATTCTGGGAAATGACATGCAAATGAGCACACAGTGTCACTTTTTGCCTCAAAAACCATTTTTAACATGGTTCCCTATAGGCTTAAGCTTGCTGCATGGTAACAGCTTTGAGCACAGCCAGGGTTAAGGTGCATACCCAGAAAACCACCCACAGACAGCTGTTTCGACCTTGATGGGTCTCATCAGTGTGGGGTTGATTTTAACTGGATATGCATAAGAGGCTATGGGATAGGCTATACCATAATACTGAGTTAAGTTATGGTGATTGTCATTTCCCAGAATCCCTTGCTGCAGTGGAAGTGCTGTATGCTGGCACCCCCTCTCTCCCACTGGGTCGTTAATCTTCGGCATATTGCCATTGTGTTTTCTAATCCACCCATAGCCAAGCTACAAAGACTCAGAATGCCTGCGCACCATCCCCCACCCCCTCCCCCAACCCTTAGAGGCCTGCTTTGGAAAATCCCCTCTCGAATTTGAAATGTAAATCTGATGTGAACAGCATTGTGAGAATTGAGAGTAAAAAAAACATTAACTGATTCATGTTGTTTTGTCATTCATTCTTATACTGTTGGGGGGGGGGTGTGTGGTTGCTGTCAATGATTATGATTAGCAGGAAAGTAAATAAATATTTATATTATTTTGTCAGGACCCAAGAAATACAAATATAAAAATAATCATGAATAATACATCACAGTCTTTATTAAGTTCTTTTGGCAGATGGAAATTGGATTCCATTGAAAACTTTGTAAAACATGGGGAAACATGAATAATGCACATTTCTAAGAATATATTTAATAATATATACTGTAATGTACTGTATAATATACAGTATATACTGTATACTGTATATTCTGTTATAGTAATATTATTTTTCCGTCTTTATCTTTTCCTCATTCTGTCTGCAGTACAGTAGTTCATTGAGAGAGGAGAGGTTTTGTACATCATTACTGCTGTTTATATACTGTACATTTGACTGTACTAGCAAGATTGACTGGACACAATGCCCCCATCTCCCCTAGGCCATCCTTTTTCCTGGAACGACAAGAAAACAAAAAATAGTGCATTTATTATATATATTATAACTATATATATATATATATATATATATAATATGCAAATACAACTGTATGCTTCATTGCATGTCTTAGACGAGTCTGCAACCCCACATTTCCCCATTATGGGGTTGGTAGGATAGGGTGACTCAGCCGATTGACGCTTGGCTAGGGAGGGATTAAAAACTCTGGAGGTGTGTGGCTGAAATAGTTAACAGCACTGTAATTTCAAAAGGCAGTTCATCATAATAATTTGATGAATAAACCCCCAAAGACAACCCCCAAATACAGTACATAAAAAGCAAGTCACTTTAACTCCCTGTGCCCCATGCACCAAAAACAAACAGTAGATTTTATATACAGTATATATATATATATATATATATATATACTGTATATATACTGTATTATAAATTAATATTCATACAGCATAAACGTCCATTTTTCATGTATCTCCATGTTTTACAAATGTTTTGTAAATGTTTCTCCGATTTCAATCTGCCAGAAGAATGTAATCAAGGCTGCAGTATGTATTATTGTGTGTTGATGGTTAGAATTGCTTTGCACTTTAAATGTTTCAACATTGTACAGTATTTGTAAATAAATGTTTTTGTACTGACTCCACCAATAAAAGAACATGTTGAATTGCCCCACATTGTTTCCATTTGCTCCTTTGACAGTGTAACAAATGTTGAGGCTTGCTGCACTGTTTTTTTACTGCCTGACCGCAAAGCCGCAAGATCGGCAACATTGTAAAAAAAGAGCAATGAGCGCGCAATTGGCGTGGGAACTAGGTCAATTGGCGTGGGAACTTCTGTTCTAGGGCACCTAGAAATAAAATTTATTTTGCCCCTAGATGTTAGGAACCCTCTCACTTGACCCCAGCAGGATCCGAGCAGTAATGGCGGTGAGAAAGGGTCACGCCGGCGAGGAGGGTCCTACCATTGAGCGTAATGGCGGAGAAAGCTTTGAACCGGCTAAGTCAGAATGAGCAGAAACCTGGAACCCACAACTCCGGTTCTGTTCAACCTAGAGGGCTCAGATTCGGTCACCATGTAGTCCTAGTTGCGGCAGGATTGCATGGCAAATTGCGACCCTCTGGTGGCAACAGAATGGAGTCAGGGTAATGGTAAAGTTTAGGTTTCTGCCATTGACTTGCAAGGCAGAAAAAAAGCCACTTTGGTAATGTGCTTTTAAACTGTCTTTTGGTATCTCTGGTACCGGGGGTCGTGGAAGGCTGATATTTTGCCACTATGGCAAGGGTCCTTCCACATGAAGACCAGGCGAATTTCAACCCGCTCAGATCCACAGAACAGGTATTTTTAAATTATATTCGCGCAATTGGCGTGGGAACTACTTAGGGCCTCGGTCAAGTTCACGGACAATTGGAGTGGGAACTTCTGTTCTATAGAACCTAGAAATAATATGATTTTTGCCCATAGATGTTAGGCACTGTATACCACTGTACAGTATACTGTAGAAGACACATAATGAAACGATACTGTACATGTAGCATAAATGCATAGTTTTATTTTTTCGGGTTTATTACACAGAATACTGTACGGCCGGAAAACATCAGCATACAGTACAATATTATCCATCAAAATCCCCCCATTAGCCGTTTTCTTTTCTGAGGAAAAACAAAAAGAAAAGTTTTAATGTACAGTAATGGTAAGCCCCCTAAACAAGTACCCAGCCAGCCCCACCAAAATAATACGGCAACAATACAGTACTCACCATAGAATTTCCCATTCAGCTGGCGCCGGCGCCGGTCCGCTGCCAGTCCAGCTTTCTTCATCATCCACGTCGATAGTTTGCAGCGGGACTAGTCCACCTGTAGTCAGCAGGTGAGGTTGGAAATCGCTTAGGTACATGCAAGCTTCATCAAAACTGCACGCAAAATCCGACTCAGGCTCAGGGTTGTCACTGACGGTGGGACCGTCATTGGAAGCCGGTTCTGGTGCTGGTGCATTGCTTGGCAGCGACTGTCGCTTCTTAGTTGGTTTTAACACGACCCTTCGCCTTTTGCCGCCTCCATGATCATAGATACGGGAAAAATCTGGTGATACACACCAATACCCTCCAACAAATTGGGGCTCAATACGGTGAAAACAGGGATCGCTACATAACCTTTTCCTTACTGCACGCTTCCACATATGAGGAGTTGGCGAAAATTTGTAAAAGTCATAGTTTTCGATAAAATACTGTTAAATTTGAGCAACTGTTGCCATCTTATCATCTGTTGCATTAATCGCGGCACATATCAAATACGCGTAACTTCTGTCGGGTTTTTGGAAAGCGGGCTGCACTTGAACACTCATGGCGGGTGGGTCTCTGGAGAATACTGTAACTGAAACTGGTCTTTGTCTTTCTTTAATATGAAAAGCCTAAATTGATACATTTTTGCAACTCTTCCTTCAGTCTCAAGGTCAAGGCCAAGTTACAATGGCACACTGTGGTACAGTATCTTTTTTAAATGAAACACCTGCAAGCCGACACATTACTGATTCGGCGCATTACAATTCATGAATTTCTGCCATCTGGCGGACACACGAAGCAATGCAGCCTATTAAAATCCGAACCATTATCAATAAACGCATCAGCCGGGCATGACCCGTGGCTGGGAACGCAAGGTGAACGCGGCATGCGCCAGGTGAACAGCGTGGCATTCCAGGAACCAGCCAGGGACAAACCGGTGATTTGTTAGAATAAAAGCTGCCAGAGCAGTATACAGGTCTTTGTATATACTGTATGTAGAGATCTTTGTAGATTTATATTCTATTGCTGAAAAACCTACTGTCTTCATTTGTGAGAAACTGTACATAATACCGCGCTCCTCCCTATAGAAGTTTGCTGCAGGTAAAAAGATAGGCCTTACATATAGAAAAACAAATAGAACGATTCCTGCGCTTTTTTTTTGTTTTGTTTTTTGTCTTCATTTGTGCCTTGTTTATTTCAGTGACAGCAGAACTCCTGAAATGTTGACGCTTGTTTTGTATATACTTATTGTTTACGGTATACATTATACGTGCAGGGGATCTCAACTCCAGCCCTCAAGACCCCCCAACAAGTCAGGTTTTAAGGATATCCCAGCTTTTGCACAGGTGGGTCAATCAGTGGCTCTGTCAAAGCCACCTGTGCTGAAGCAGGAGCTGATTGAGCCACGGTGCTGAAGCTAGGATATCCTTAAAAACTAACCTGTTGTGGGGTCTTGGGGACAGGAGTTGAGCACCCCCGCCTTCATTCCTGATGAAGCCATGATCCGTATTGGCGCAACATGTTGAGTGGGAGTACCCAGCTGTTACTGAGCACTACAAGCAGAAAGAAAAAGAGTTGAAGCGCAGTCAAAAAGGGTGGTGGTCAAACTAAACACTTTTATTTTAGATCGTGTCCTTAAGATCACAACAAAGGCAACAACAAAATCACAATATAAATAACCAACAACAATGTTAAGATAAATAATGATGTGCAAATGAAGCTGCTTTGCAATTTGCGCTATATTGGTCTCCGAGGGGTTAACAAAGGGAGAATCCCGGTTAAAAGTCAGAGTCCTGAAAAACGTGCACTTCTCGGGCAACTGTCGGTATAGAGGGGTACCCCAGGGCTGAGCCAATACTCAATGTGCTCACCCTGAATCCACTGTTGGTGGTACTGAAGACAGGCTGGCGATATCCCCAGAGAAAGGAGTTCAAGAAGCAATCCTCATTTTCCCCCACAGAAGCCTGTATGAGTTTAAGTCCTATTATGTTTGTATCTTGCCCCCTGTGCAGATCCTGCTCGGTCAGTCATATAAGCATCTAAACGGAGGCGGATGCGGTGAGCGGCATTATCTAGCGACGTTCTCCAACACACACGATAGTGTTATGTGCCTTTTATACTCTTAACATAAAAACTTTTTATACTTTATTAATCTGTGCTATGGATACCTTTTTCTCCTATTGCTGATGTCCATCTCTCCTGATTGAGGTACACCCTGACTTGGTACACAAGAACAGTTTGCCACAGTTGTTGGAGTTGCTTTATTACATCTTATATCTTGTGAGTAGGCTGCACATAAGAGCCAAGAACTGAACTGAAATGTATTCATCTTTGCACTATCATATCTGCACTTAGATTATTTTTGTGTGTTGAGTTTTCCCTTTATGCTCCCCCTGGATTGTGAGAATACAGTTCAACGTTATGGGACCTGTGGAGACAGGCCCTGCCAGAGGGTTTGAGCAGGGAGTTACAACTCGATTGCACTATTTTATTGCACATATTCAGTGCTTGACAAATCACCCAAAAATCTACTTATCGAATCAAAAAAATCTACTCGCCACCAAGCCCCGCCCCCACTTTTAAAAATGGAATAAATTCCTAATAAGAATTGGGTGTGTGAGTGTGTGACTAGTCTGGATGGGTGACTGGGTGAGTGACTGACTGGGTGGGTGGGTGACTGACTGGGTGGGTGACTAACTGACTGGGTGGGTGACTAACTGACTGGGTGGGTGGGTGACTGACTGGAGATCTCCCGCCAGAATGTTCTTTTGTGCATGCACCAAGCCAGAGGACCCGATCACGCCGCTGCAGCCCCCAGCACTGCCAGAATACCCCCCGCCTCAGCAGCAGCACCTCGACAGCAGGTAATATGCAGTCGCCTCAGACGAATGCATTTGTCGCGGACTGCACCTATTTATGCACATTATTATAACTTGTTTCACAGCACTTTTATTGTATTCATTTTATCACTTTAAGAATAGTGATCACTTTGTGTTAAGCGCCTATTAGATCACTTTTACCTTGTTTATTTCAGTGACAGCAGAACTCCTGAAATGTTGACGCTTGTTTTGTATATGCTTATTGTCTACGTATACATTATACTTGCATTAGGGCAGGGGATCTCAACTCAGGTCCTCAAGACCCCCCAACAAGTCAGGTTTTAAGGATATCCCAGCTTCCGCACAGGTGGGTCAATCAGTGGCTCAGTCAAAGACTGAGTCACTTATTCAGCCACCTGTGCTGAAGCAGGGACTGTTAGAGCCACCGGCGCTGAAGCTGGCACTGATTAATTCACCTGTGCTGAAGCAGGGACTGATTGAGCTACCTGTGCTGAAGCTAGGATATCCTTAAAAACTAACCTGTTGTGGGGTCTTGGGGACTGGATTTGAGCACCCCTGCCTTAGGGTCTACAGTACATTTTTTGGGTAACATTTTTTTTTTACTTTAATACGCTGCAAGATTCCACCTGCCTCAAATATAAGAGGCCCTTTTTACATGTTTATCACATTTAATGTACATTTCTGAGTCGATAATATACTGTATATGCTACCTGAGGAATGTCATTTTTCTCATGCAGTTAAAGGGGAGTAATTGGCATACTGTAGATGCAGAATTGTATACATATTGTAATACTTGCATCATTTAACTCTACCCCAACTGTTCCTATTCTTGTTGCCCAAATCACACACTAATGCACTACAGGGCAAAATTAAAGCAGATTTTGTACTGTATTGTTTGCCATAATTATGTGCAGTGGGTTTGGTGCATTGAATATGAAAGGCACATTTTTCAGCAATTATTACAGCCTATTACTCTATGTATTGTACTATTGTATAACTCGGGAGTCCAACTGGTTTCAGTTTAAACAACATTTTTAAGTTTCCAAAAAAAAAAAAAAATAGAGATCTATTGTACATTAATTTAACAGCATTTAAAACAGACATTCGCAGAATGGGTCGACGTGATTACTGCATATCGTTTTTTATGTTATAGTTAAATCAATAAATAAAATATAGGGCGCAAATCTTTGGGAAGTCATGTCTTGTGTAAATTATCCGTCATAATAAACCATTCATAAGTGAAATGCATTAAATAATTCTTAATACAATGTTTTTAAATGGCTGTTTGAGATCAGCTCTTTAGAGGAGCTGGAACCACTCATATCCGCATTACCCACAATGTCAATAATAATTAGGCGATTTATCCTCAGCTGGCTTTTCAACATTGAGGTAAATAATATGGCATATGAAACAGAAAATAGATAATTTCGACGTTATCATTAAAAAAACACATCTTTACAGGTCTTAAATAAAAAACACCACTGCCATGTTTAATGTCTTTCTATTTAAGGTCACCTCTGTATAATTTCATTTTCTTCAGTCCTTTGAGTCTGACTCATTTAGCCAACAGAAAATCAGTATTCAAAGTCGTTCAGTAGTATTCTTTCAATGCAAAGGCCATTGTTTGCATAGCTGTCATGTAGCCCAGTTAAATAGTGGCTTTCATTTCAATACACTCACTAAAGATGTGTACTACAATAGAGATAAAGAAATCTGGTTGATCCAAAGTAATGCAAAAATATTTTAAAATATACTTATTTCTTTATCAAATGCGACAGATGTTGAGTTCGATGGAAGAAGAGATGCAGCCAACAGAAAGGACATTATATTTGAGCAAAAGTGGCCTAATTATTTAAGAAATGTCACATTATACATCACGTAAGACGAGGATGTTACTGTGTTAGCCTGTACATTTAATGAGGTTGTTCAAGGAAAACAATCAGAGATGAGCACATTTTACGATTCTGCCGCGGATTGGCAGTTTCCTCGGTTTAGTCTCAAAAAGGCAGATTAGTTTTCCCCCTATCACTGATAATCCGTCCGATTGATTCGGATTCTGAATCCGGAAACTGGTTTTCCTTTTTTCTCTTTCTATCTCTTTCTCTCTAACTCAGTATCTCTCTCTCGCCCAATCCCTTCCCTACCACACAGCCTCGCCTTCCCTCACTAGAAAGTTTGTGAAACATACTGTTAGGGAGACTGGCAACATAAATACTTTCGCTTTCCGCGGAACGGACTCTGGCCTCTGCAGAATCCGTGTGGCCGGACCGCATCGCCGGATTCCAAGGATTCCACATGGACAAAAAATGATGAAATCCAACTACAGATTTCATGCCGCAGATCTGATTGGACTACTACAGACTGGGAAAATCCATGGAACGGATTCCGACAGGTTTGCCCATGTCTAAAAATATTATACTTAGTTGTTACTTAAGACATCTAGAAGAACCCCACATGGCTCTAAAAGTTGCACCCAGAAACATTTGTTATCCAACCGTTTACATGCACGACAAACGTAAAAAACACGAAAATATTGAAGTACTTTTTCGGGACCTCATTATGAATATAGCGAACATTATATGTATACCGTCCCTATACTGTACATCCACCTTCTGTAACTTACTATAATAAGTGATACATTTTTAGGCTTACATCTGAATATTTTTTTCCTATCATGATTTTAGTAATACTGGGTTTCACTTTTTCTTTTTGGTGGAGACCACTTTTAGGTGCACGTTTTAAATATCTGAAATTGATGTGCAATCGGGTTTTATTTATTGAAGTGTCCCATCTGCAATACTGCCGGAAAAAAATGCCCCAGATGCATCAGTTTAAAGGAATTGCAACTGGACATTTTGATAAAGCTACAGTAGTGCAATTCTTTTGCAGCAGTTTAACCCCTAGTTTTGCAGTCAGGATTCTGTAGTATATGACCCTCTCTACATGTCTAATCCCACCAATTTTGGCATTTGAAAGAGACTTTAGTATGTATGTTTGGTAACGAAGAGCACTTTCATTGGTGATGTGGTTTTGGAGGTAGTTTTGATTCTAAAACATTTGTTTGTTTTTTTTATTCTTTTTTTGTCCATAGATATATAGTCAGGGCACACAGTGATAGTAATAATCCAAAAGAGTTGAGGGCTGCCACTGCTACCATATAAAAGCAGCAGTCAACCTGCTGTGTTTTTTTTTAAATCCCCCCCCCCTTAATATGTGCATCAATACAATCCAAACAATAATACTGTAAGTAATTAGTTAAGTTGGCGATCGATCCGTTCTCCTGTGATGGTGATGATTTGGATCAGTGGTTCACTAAATGGCTGGCAGTGCCGCAGAAGAGGATCAAAGATGTAACGTTCTGAGGGGAAGATCATGTGACTAGGTAGTCACTAGATACAATTGGTGCACTGCTAGAGAGAGGGCAAGGCCCAAAAAGGGGTGTGCCAGAGCCTGTTTCAGAATAGGAAGGGGATGTGACTTTGTAAATAGTTTACTATAGAAGCAAAAAATGCCTGTTACATTATAATACATAAAAATGTAATTCAGAGTGGTTTGTAACAAAATGTTACAAGTATTTTCTTATAGTACAGAACTGATTAATAAAAAAAACACACATGAAGGATATTGCTTGGTCTGAAGCATTAAATTGTGCTATGTAGACGGGTCAAAAAATCAGGCACACCAAATGGTACAATAAATGTGTCTTAATAGCTCAACGCTTTGGCTTCTCAATGGAGCCCTTGAAAAAGGCTGAAAGGCTGAGCTATTAAAGACATTTATTGTACCATTTGGTGTGCCTGTTTTTGACGTGTGTGTGTGTGTGTGCGTGCGTGTGCGTGTGCGTGTGCATGTGCGTGTGTGTGTGTGTGTGTGTGTGTGTGTGTGTGTGTGTGTGTGTGTGTGTGTGTGTGTGTGTGTGTGTGTGAGTATGACGGTCAGAGGCAAGCGCTCCTCCCAAATATTCGGAGATTGAATTCTGAAGCCTTTCATCAATAATATGTACATCACTGTCGTAATGTTGCAAAAAGGTTACAAAAACTGTGAAGGAAATGTACCAAAGCTATTGCAACCACTACACTGTTATAGCAATAATTTCAAATGCAGAGGAAGCACAGGGGGCAAAATGAAACTATTACCTCTTCTAACCCCCCTTTTTCCACCCCATCCACCCCTCCCTCCCCTTTCCCCCCTTCCCCACACTTTCCCCCTCCTCCCCTTCCCCCCCACTTTCTCCCTCCCCCTTTCCCCACCTTCCAGCCAAACCTAACCCCCCCCCCCCACACACAAGGAAGGCGCCTAAGATAGTATGACGGTCAGAGGAAAGCGTTTCTCCCAAATACTCGGAGACTGAATTCTGAAGCCTGTCACTAATATGTACATCCCTGTCATAATGTTCCCAAAAGGTGACAAAAACTGTGAAGGAAATGTAACAAAGGTATTGCAACCACTATACTGTTATTGCAATAATGTCAAATGAAGAGAAAGCACAGGGGGCAAAATGAAACTATTACCTCTGTTACCCCCCCCCCTCCTTCCTCCTCACTCCCCCCTCTTCAACCCCCTCTTCCCCCCTCCCTTTTGCCCCCTCCCCCCCCCCCCCCACCCAGAATATGTTAAACTCTGAACTTAGCGTTGAAACCCCAGGCATATTCTAAAATCTCAGATTTGGTCATATACTGTAGTTTTGATTGGTGGTAATTAAGTCTCCTAAGGAGCACGGTAGCACGTGATGTACTGTACAATACATGATAAAGTTGATAAAATTTGGAAATGTTAATGTAAAGCTTCTAGTTACGGATCATTCTTCTATAACAGGGCGATGCTTTCTGTCCAAAAATAGCTGGGAAAGTCTAGACACAAAAAACAAGGGCAAAATACAAAAGGGGTGGATTTAACAGGAAAATGTCAAAGATAACACTTGAGTTAACAAAAAAACACATAAATGCCAGTATAAATAGCATCTTGGAATGTAAAAGGTCTAAACAATCCCATCAAGCGTAAAAAAGTGGTAAATTATTTTAATTTAAAAAAAAGAGGATAGATATTGCATTCCTACAGGAAACACATTTAGATATCAAGGAGTCTGCAAAACTACAAAGAGATTGGGTGGGACAGTGCGTGTTTTCCCCGTTGATCCATAAGAAAGCAGGGGTTGCCATTCTAGTTCAGACAAATATTCCAGTAGAGATCATCTCGACAGAAACGGACGTAGCAGGCAGGGTGATAATAATAAAAATCAAAACAGCTGAGAGAGAATATGTCCTAGGCAATATTTATGGTCTCAATGACCATAATCCACAATTTTCCAAGATCTAATGCAAAGAATTCTAAAGTATAAATATAACAATTTAATACAGGAAGGTGACTGGAACGCGGTAAAAGATGTATTTATGGACAGATCCGTCTATAAGAAAGGTACTCCACCCACAAATATTCAAACAAAAAATATGACGCAAATAAAAGACGCCCTAGGCTTAGTTGATGCGTGGAGGACCTTCAACCCCACAGAAAAGAATATTCCTTTTATTCCAGTGTTCATTCGACCTTCTCAAGAATTGATAGCTTCCTAACTAGCGAAGGTTTACTAAACAAGATATCAAATTCAGATATCGGCAAAATATTAATCTCAGATCATGCTCCCGTCTTTTTGGAAATTGAAATAAACATAGATATGAGAAGCCTAAACATTTGGAGATTCCCAAATTAGACCAATCCATTATTGTTTTGGGAAGCCTCGAAGGCAGTCATGAGAGGCCAAACTATTTCATATGTCAGCAGGTTCAAGAGGGAAGCCAAAAAAGGCTTTAACCTGGCAAGTAATTAGCTAGGGCAAGCATATAAAATGCTTAAGACAAATGACTCCCAAAGCAATACAGAGAACTACAGGCAGAAGAAAGCGGCATGTGAAATCTGGATAGAAAAACAAGAAATTGGGGAAAATTCAGTCAGAGAGATCACTTTCTTTTAATCATGGGAACAAATCAGGCAGAATCTTGGGGAACCTCATGAGAGGATATAATAAAATAAAAGCTATTGCGAACATAAAAGATCTAGAGGGAACAATAACTACAGGTCCAGAAAAAATAAGCATAATATTTAAAAAAATATTATGAAAAACTATACGAGAAGGGCTCTATCAATTTAGCAAACAGAGCAAGATTTTTTAACAAATTAAAATCCTGAAAATCAATGCAGATCAGCTAGGTAGCACTAATGCCCCAAATACTCCTAAAGAATTAGCAGATACTGTAGGTAGTTTGAAGACTTTTAAGGTCCCAGGACCAGATGGTTTGTCGGGGAGTACTATAAAATATTCAAGGAAGAAATCAATATTCCACTGAAAACAACTTTCCAGTTAATCCTAGAAGGTAAAGGAGCCCTACCTTGTAGCGAAATGGCCCATATAAAAATTATTCATAAACCTGGGAAAGACCCTATTCTGCCAGAGTCGTATAGACCAATTTCCCTGATAAACCAGTATATGACGATTTTTACAAAAATAATAGCAGATAGATTGGCAAAAATACTACCTTGTATCATACACGCGGACCAATCGGGCTTTATAAAGGAAAGATCAGGAGTTAAAAATATTAGAAAGGTAATCTCGGCTATCCATTGGACACAGAAACATAAGATATAAAATGCGGCTGTGGTTGCTATACAGAAGATGCCGAGAAGGCATTTGATAATACAGTATACTCTGGGACCACATCCACTTTGTATTGGAAAGGTTCGGTTTTAGTGGGAACATCACCTCGGTCTTGAAGACCCTATATAGCAAGCCAAGAGCCAAGATTATAGCGGCCAGCTGTAAATCAGAACCTTTCTTGCTTCATAGAGGGACAAGACAAGGGTGCCCACTGTTCCCATTGCTGTTTAACTTGGCAATAGAACTGCTGGGACACTATTTGAGGCAGATGACCGAATTTGAGGGCATAAGGATGGGCAAAATAGACCTGAGATTAGCAATGTTCACTGACGATACCCTGCTGTTCCTACAAACCCAGAGAGATTGGTGGAGAAAATATTCAAAGCCATATCAATTTTTGGTTCATTTGCGGGCTTCAAAATGAATGTCTCCAAGACGGATCTCTTGTCTATAAACAAGCTTGTAGGGACCAGCGATGTAGCTAAAATGCCTATTAAGATAACTAGATCCCCAGTAAAATATCTAGGGGAAAAAAATTAGAAGCAGATTTGACAAAATTATACGAAAATAACATTAAGCCGGTTATCAAAAAGATCCTAGAGGAGCTGAGGTCATGGATGACTTTCCCACTATCTTTCTTTGGAAGGGCATGTGTTATTAAAATGATATCTTTTGCAAGACTACTATACCCATTACAAATCATGCCCCTTTTACAAACACAAAGATGTAAAAGAATTAAACAAGGGGATAAGCAATTTTATATGGAATGGGATAGAGAGCAAGAATAGACCTAACCAAACTACAGATGACAAAGGAAATGGGAGGAACAAATATCCCTATTAGAGATTACAACCTGGCGTGCCTTCTGAGGCACGTAGGAGACTGGTTACTGGACAAAGAGTATTATTCCTCCCCAGAAATTGAGAAGCAATTATCCAAGACTCATTATCCAAGATTCTCCATTCAGAGTGGAACAAATTACCCCAGGAACTCATGTCAAATATACTAATCAGACAAAGTCATGACATGGAGAGCAATAAGGAAAATGTTCAACCTGTCTTACTCGTCCTTCCAGATTTTTACCCATCCTAGGAAACCAAAGATTCCACCCAGGGAAAGATAGCAAAACCTTCTGTATGTGGGATAAGAAAGGGATCAAATGCCTGGACCATATCATTAGTGAAGAGAAACAGGACTGTATGTCCTACCAGGAAGTGGCTACTAAGTATGATCTCCCCGAGAACCAAGTATACCCATACATTCAACTGCTAAACTATGGTAGAAGCCTCCACGACTATAAAAGATATTTTGAAACACAATGCGTTTGAAAGTTAGTTTATGCAAGATAGGATATCCAAATACTCCTTAGCAGAAATGTATAAATTAACCAGAGACAAGGAAATGGAGAAAAATAACAGCAAAAGTTTAAAAGCCTGGCAACAAGATTTTACGGAAGTTCAGACGGTGGGCTACACTAGAACTCGTAAAATGATAGTCTGAAAGTTGGAGAGAGATGCAATTCAAATTAATGCACAGAGCCTACATTCCATTCATGAGACAGGTGAAACATGTAGAAGTAGACACCATAAAGTGTCCCAAATGTAGTCAAGAGAAGGCTAACCTCAAATATTGCCTCTGGGCATGTGAGAAGACCTCAGAGTTCTGGGATCAGATATCAGAATTTATCAGGACAGTGACACAGGTGGACTGGAGAAAGCACCCACTACCCATGCTTTTCACTAACATGGAACCATGGCAAAGGAAGATAAATAGGAACAATAAAGCACTCCTTCCAACACAGCTGATCCTCCTCATTGCTGGGAAGGCTATCATGATGAAATGGCTTGATCCAGAAGTCAAAGTATGGAATTAATTAAATCCCTAATAACTAATCAAGCTCTTTACCATCGATAAAATTAATAAAGATCAGAGAGGAAATAATCCAGGGAATAAATTCCACACTAAATGGGACCTAATTATAGCATCCTTTCCTAAATAGGACCTGACTAAATTCCTTGAGGAACAAAAGAAATAGAGCTACCCCAGAAATAAGATCACCCCTTAAAGTCCTTTATCTAAAGACAAAAACTAATTAGAACCCAGCAAACATAATATGTAGAAATGATCCATAAAAATGTTAACACCAAATGGTGTTTAGTTCAATAAGCACTCAAATGTTTGAGGGAGCGGTTAGGGCTTCTAGGAGACCGAGTTATAAGGGGAAAAGAAAAAATAGGTGATATAAAAAACTCATCTCCCAATTTGTTGTTTAATGAAAAAATGTAACAAATGTTTGCTTCTATATCCCTTGGTGGGATTTCCTGCATATGTATCTGTATGACTTGTAAGTGTATACACCTGAATAAAAAAAAAGATATTTAAAAAACAATGTGAAAAGTTCTAAACGCATATTTTAAATGATGAATCCAGCTAAGAAAATGCGTTTTTTTTCCTTCAAATAATTACTGTTCAATATTCTACAGTTGAATTGAAGCAGTAAAAGTTTAGAATTCCGATAATTTTTTTTTTTTTTTTACTTGATTAATTTTTTTTAATGTAATCGTATTTGCAAATGAACGTCTGTTTGCAAATGACCAAAAATCTTCTGGATTTGCAGTTAGTGAATTATTTGTGTGTGTTTAATAGGAGCAAATCAGCAAACTTATTTGAACTCTGGTAGGCATTCTTTATTAGAGTCATTTGTAGATTACTGTACCTACACCCGAACCACGGCATAAAAAGTGAAATCATGCAGCTCCAGGGAAGAAGGTACAAGCCATGACCGTTCTGCAAGGGGTCCACTCTCCCTTACCAGACCTCCCTCTAAGTAAATCCCTCACTGCTGGGAGAAGCTGCTGTCACTTCTCCATTGTGCTCTCTGGTAGCAGTGAAAGTCTCTGTGGCTATATTTGTACCGCAAGTGCTGCTATTAGACTTGCTTGAATTTATATTTTCTGGACAGCTTTCAATTACAAAATGCTGCTTTAATACCAAATCTATATCCATCTACCTTAACAAAATAGAAGGAAAGAGATGCAATATTTTACACTTGTCTTTTACCTGATTGTAATTAAAATACATTTTTTTTAAAGAAAATACAGCTAAAATAATGTACATGAATTTTAATTTGGAATAAAATATCTAGCATTCAGTGGCAGAGCGCACTCTTTTGCGTTTGAGGGCTTTTCTCGAGGTTTGCCACACATTTTTCTTCCTGCTAAATTCCGGGCCACCGTTTAATCTACCACTTCCAGAACTTGAAAATGTAATATAAAAAAAAATGCCTGACAGAAGCCGTGTCAAGCACAATATGAATATTGCAAACTGAATACATAAATACAGTTAGAAAGATTATGCTTCCAGCTTTTGGCGAGATGCCACCATCTGGAGTAAGCCAAGCTCTGTGATATGTAAGCTTAGCAAGAAATACAATTTCTACAACAAAAAAAAAAACCTCACAAAAATAGGATCTACCAAAATGCAGAGGAAACTTAATTCCACATATAGGAACATCGTTTATATTTTGCATTCAATGTAAAGGTGTTAAAGGTGCATTTCCACTTTGGTTGAGAATAACGTCAAAAAAACATTTTTAAGGAATTAAATATTGGTGATCGATACTTTTTATTTCCTTTTTGTTTCTTACAAAAATGACACGGTTATTTGAAAATATTTAGTAAAATTCGTTTTGTAACGATAAACAGAGACATGGGAGAGTCTGATTTGCCACTCTCTTGTGGGATATAATAATGTTCTAAAAAGGTGTTTGCGCAAGCAGCGCCGCTCTCTCTATCCGCCTCATTTTTATTCATATTTTTAATTTTTGCAGGAAGGGTTAACTCAGGGGTGGCCAGCTCCAGTCCTCAAGAGCTATCAACAGGTCCGCTTTTAAGGATATCCCTGCTTCAGCACAGGAGGCTCAGTCAAAGACTCAGACACATGTGCTGAAACAGGGACTGATTTAGCCACCTGTGCTGATGCAGGGATATCCTTAAAACCTAACCTGTTGAGGAGGCGCATGCGCGACTATGGAGTGAATGGCTGCCTAGTCTGAGAGCTCCGTCCCCCTGCAGCATTATAAGTGTAACCACGCTGTAAAATGGCTGCAGTCATCTCTCCTGCTGACAGTAAGGCCTGGTAAGTTGTGGGCATGCCAGCAGTAATCATGGAGGTTTGCCCTCACACCCTGGTGAGGTGCCCTATGTGTGGAAGGGAGTGGCTACATGCTCTGAGTCCACCCTTAGCGACATCAGAGATGTGCCCACCCCCTGGAGATATAAGGCACAGCACTGTTCAAAAGTTAGTGTGATAGCGGAGCAGTTGTTAGTGGAGGAGGTGTTAAAGAAAGGTTAAGGAGCAAGCCTGGACTGAGGCTTGGAGGACAACTATGAGCCTGTGACCAGGGACCTGGCACAGGAATTATCTCTATTCGGGAGATAAAGGAACCCACCTATTAAGGGCAGAGCAAACCTTTCAAAGGGGAGCACGGTGAACATGTCGGGCTGATTACACCGACTGTGAAGGGCGGCTAGCCCACCGTGTGTGCAATAAAGATGACCTTGTTCAACTATACCCTCGTGTGTATGTGTGGAGTGATTACACAGAGGGGTGCACCACAGAGGAGTTCCTCACCAGGACCATCCCCAAGCAAGAGAAGGGATCCTGATGAGGTGGAGGCGCTGCACTGGATATAGGTAGGACTCAGCACACTACCTCAGCTGCCTGTCTGGGTTGGCAAATCCCCACCCACCATCATGCGGGAGACTCAGGAGTCCTGTTGCCAACAGGTGCACCACCAGACATCACACTGTAATGGGGACAGGTTAGACCACAGGGGCCAATATGAGATTGGGTGGGTCAGGCCAGTCCAGAAAACCCGTTACATAAGCATTAAAATTGCCTACAAAAACCCCACAAACAAACCAAAAAAAACAATATAATCAAATCTAAAGATCCAGTGATGGCCCCAGAGAATGGGAAGAAAAAAAACGAAGAGGATCTGAAGCATTACTTTGCCAGAACCCGAGCACGGCATGCAGGCTCAGAAATGGCGGGCAGTTCGAACAGAGATTCTGACACGGAGAGGGAACACGATGAGGACACCGCTGACGGCCCAGGACAGCTACCGGTTCGCCGGTGGGATTTTACTAAACTATACAAAGATGTGAAGTCCTTGCTGCAAACCGAAATACAGGGGCTGCGGTAGGAGGTTCAAAGCATCGGCGAACGTACCGGACAAGTGGAGGAGAAAGTAGATGCCTCGATAAGAACAGTACAGAAACTGGCCAAGAAACAAAAAAAGCTACAGACACAAATAGCAGAAATAGCGGAGAGACAGGAGGATGCGGAGAACCGCGAGCGCCGCAATAATGCCAGGGTGCGGGGCCTCTCTGAAGCGGTAACTGACGTTGAGACATTTCTCTCCCGGTGAATAGGAGAACTGTTACCAGAAAAAACCCCTGCAGAGTTAATAATGGACCGCTGTCATAGATCCCTCCGTAGCCGACCCCTGGAGGCTGAGAAGCCCAGGGATGTGATTCTAAGGCTACATCATTATCATACTCCAGAGGCTCTGTTTCAAGCCACGAGAGCAAAAGGAGCCTGGGAATATGAGGGACAATCCCTACAGATCTTTCAGGATCTTTCCCCTATTACACTGGCGCGGAGGCGCAAGCTACAACCAATAACGGGGGTGCTGAGAGAGAGGGCCATCAGATATAGGTGGACCTTCCCTTTCGGTCTTCTCGTAATAAAAAACGGGAAAGCCACCAGCATGAGGGAGGTAGAAGAAGGTGAAGACTTCCTCAGAAGGCTGGGGATAACAGATGCCATACCTGCTGCCACTGCTGAAGAGGCCGTACCAGAACCAGGCTGGCAAAAGCAGAAGAGAACCCATAGAAAGAGTGCTCGAACAGCCGAAGATTACTCCGACTGAACACTTGCTTCCCCAGACGAGGGAGATAAAGCAGTGCATAACTAAAGAAGTTTGAAGTTTGGCCGAAGTTGCGGTCTTTTTGGGTTTTTATAATAAATAAAAAATAAAATAAAGACAAACAGAAAGTTGCAGTTCCATACTTATGAGCTGATTGAAAAATTGTTCATTGTATTCCCCGATCAAATCCAAACCCCTGTTCTGAAAATAAAACAAAGATCAGAGAGTGACTTACCTTTGATGTTAGAGTCTACCCTGAGGCTTGGAGGCAGTCCGGAGGCCGTGGAATGCAAGACAACAACATGGCCGCAATGGAGCGCATGGAATGAAACGCCATCATAGTCCTGCAGGAGCTGGAAGAGAAGGTGGCGGGAAGACAGAGCTTTAGGCTTTAAGGCGGGAAGAGGGAGGGCGATTACATCCTTCCGCTGCAGAGTCCATGCGGCGTCTGAAGAAACTGGAAGGAGACCCCGCGTCATCCCAGCGGAAGTATGGCAGATGCCATCTTGGAGGGGGCAAAAGCCTACAGTACTACTGATGTCAGCCAGATGCGCCAGCACCACCGGAGGCCGCAGAAGACATGCTGGAGAGTTGAGGGACGGGGTAGAGGGCCCCGAAGATCTGAGCTCTAAGATGAGGATGGGGACATGAGGGGCACAGGGAGTCGGATTGAGCAGGCTCACACGACAAAGCATAGGCAGAAGAAGAGAGTAGAGAGGGAGGGGTGTAGAGATTAGGCTACATCGACGAAGGGGGTGTCAGCTGGGAGGGAATAAGGGAGTCCGGGAGGTGTAGGAAAAGAGGAACAACATACCAGCCTCGGGGTAAAGAAGAAAAGGCCATTAGGAACGGAGGTGAAAGTCGTAGATCAGGTGCAGGCAAAGAAGGCAGCAATAGACTAGGAGAAGATCAAAGAAGCATGTGGAGAGAAAAGCAGGGGAGAGAAGGAGCTAGGGTAGGATATTATATATAAGATCGGATAGGGACTATTACGTTGGAGAGTGTATAGATAAGGTTTAGTTACAGTGAAAGGGGTTACTGTTAGGTAATTGGAAGAGACTTGATTAAGGGGGACAACGGGGCTGGGAGGGTGCTACGGGTCAGCAGGCGTCTCAACTTGGGCACCAGGGGACAACACCACTGGTGGCCCATGAAAGTCCACGGAGGATGGGCCGGGAGGGATAATGGCATGGAGGAAGCAAGGCCACAAGTACCCATCCCCGGTGATCATCCATCTGGGGCAACTATTGTGGCTGGAGGGCCTGGTCCCTCAGAATCCACAAGAATTGTTATTGTTATACTGGTTAATGTTTTTGTGTTTGTCTCAATGTCCCTTTTGTGTCCCACCCATCACCCCTTCACTAGGCGGAAAGAAGTCCGAAAAGCTTTGCCCATAGGCGAATCACAGAGTGAAAAACAGAATGAGGAGAACTATAATCAAGTAGCCTCTGAATATGCGGATTGGGAATAAGGCATTAATGGGTAAGGATATTATCATAATATCACACAATGTCAAGGGATTCAATGGCCCACAGAAACGGAGAATGGCCATGACAGACTACAAACGGTCAGACCCCGACATAATTTTCCATCAGGAAACACATTTTTCTCAGACCAATTCCGCACAATACTTAGATGGCAAATATAGGAACTGGTATGCATCACCAGCCCCAGTTAAGAAAAGAGGGGTTGCAACATTAATAAATAATCGGTTGCCTCTGAAACTGGACCTCACAAAAAAAGACAGAGACGGATGATACCTAATACTAGTAGGCGACGTCCAAGGTCAAGCAGTGACACTAGCAAATGTATACGTTCCGGGAGAGCAAACTGGGGACTTCCTAAGCCGTTTTTTGTGATCTTAAGTAAAGTGGCCCAGGGCTGTATCATCCTAGGGGGCGATTTTAACCAGACCTTGGACCCCGAATATGACAGGTGTACCCCAGGGACAAAATCACAGAATAAGGTTAGAACAATTTGGACCAAAGGTCTTAAAGACAATAGACTCACAGACATTTGGCGGGAACAACACCAGAGAGAAAGAGGTTATACCTTCTTCTCTCACTCGCATGACAGGTATAGCAGGATAGACTACCTCTTTGTCTCGAATAGATTGGTTTCGGTGATCTCCCTCACAGGGATCCACAATATTTCGTGATCAGATCACGCACCGATAGAGCTGCGGTGTTCCCACTTTAGGTTAGACAGACCAGGAGCGAATTGGAAACTCAATGAGTTACTCCTAAAAATCCCAGAGATTGAACAAACCGTGGGTGAGGAGATCAGGGCATACTTTCAAGAAAATATAGGTAGTCTTTCCACGCAATCTACCTTATGGGAGGCCCATAAGGCAACCATTAGAGGAATACTTTTAATTATCCAGACATAGACTGGGGCAATGAGATTAGCGTTACAACAAAAGGAAAAAGGTTTTTAGGGGTGCTTAAAGACAATTATATGACCCAAATTATTAAGGAACCAACCAGGAGAGGGGCAATACTGGATTTGGTCATATCAAACAATGTAGAATTAATAACAAATATTCAAGTCCTGGAACATTTGGGTAACAGTGATCATAACATGGTCTCATTTGAAAGAAATTATCAAAAAATAGATTTCTTGGGTTAAACAAAGACCTTAAACTTTAGTAAGGCAGATTTTAATACACTGAGGTCTAATCTAGTAGTAATACAATGGGATGATGTTTTTGCAGGGAAAAATGTAGAAGATAAATGGGCAGTCTTTTAAAAATTGTTAGAAAAGCACACTTATCAGTGTATACCCTTGGGTAATAAGTATAAAAGAAATAAGTCAAAACCAATGTGGCTAAATAAACAAGTAGGGGAGGAAATGGACAAGAAGAGGAAGGCGTATAGATTCTTTAAGTCAGAAGGGACGGAGATATCGTATCAGAATTATATGCAATGTGACAAAAATTGCAAAAGGGCAATCAAATTAGCAAAAATGGATAATGAAAAAAGGATTGCAATAGAAAGTAAGGTCAACCCTAAAAGTTCTTTAAGTACCTTAATAACAAAATAATGAGGAAAGAAAATATAGGACCCTTTCAGTGTGAGATGGGTAGGCAGATTATTGGAGATAAGGAAATAGCTGAGGTATTAAACAAATTATTTGCCTCTGTGTTTACCAGGGAAGAATCAAGTTCAATAGTAGTGCCGCAAGAGGAAGCCACAACCTCCATATTAATGAACAATTGGTTAACTGAGGAAGAAGTTCATAAGCGACTTGAAAAAATTAAAGTAAATAAGGCACCTGGCCCCATTGGCATACATCCAAGAGTTCTCAAGGAGTAAAGCTCAGTAATAGCCAAACCATTATATTTAATATTCAAGGACTCCATTTCCACAGGCTCAGTACCACAAGATTGGCATAAAGCAGATGTGGTGTCTATATTTAAAAAGGGAGCTAGATCACAACCGGGAAATTACAGACCTGTAAGCCTGACTTCAATTGTAGGGAAACTACTTGAAAGTTTAATACGGGATAATATTCAGGAATACCTAATGGAAAACAAAATTATTAGTAATAGTCAGCATGGATTTATGAAGGATAGATCTTGCCAAACTAACCTTATTTGTTTCTTTGAGGAGGTAAGTAGGAATTTAGACCAGGGTAATGCAGTTGATGGGGTCTACTTAGATTTTGCAAAGGCTTTTGATACAGTTTCACACAAGAGGTTGGTGTACAAAATAAAGAAAATTTGACTCAGTAATAATATATGCACCTGGATTGAAAACTGGTTAAAGGACAGACTACAGAGGGTTGTCATAAATTGAACTTTTTTAGGTTGGGCTAAAGTCATGAGTGGTGTACCTCAGGGATCGGTACTGGGACCCCTGCTTTTTAACTTGTTTATTAATGTCCTTGAGGTTGGGATCGAGAGCAAAGTCTCCATCTTTGCTGATGATACTAAATTGTGTAAGGTAATAGAATAAGAGCAGGATGTAATTTTTCTTCAGAAGGACTTGGAGAGACAGGAAACATGGGCAGGTAAATGGCAAATGAGGTTTAATACAGATAAATGTAAGGTTATGCATTTGGGATGCAAGAATAAAAAGGCGACTTACAAATTAAATGGAGATATATTGGGGGAATCCTTGATGGAGAAGGATTTAGGAGTGCTTGTAGAATGCAGGCTTAGCAATAGTGCCCAATGTCATGCAGTAGCTGCAAAGGCAAACAAGATCGTATCTTGCATCAAACGGGCAATGGATGGAAGGGAAGTAAACATAAGTATGCCCCTTTACAAAGCACTACTAAGACCACACCTTGAATATCTGGTACAATTTTGGGCACCAATCCAAAGAAAAGACATTATGGAACTAGAGAGAGTGCAGAGAAGAACCACCAAATTAATAAAGGGGATGAACAATCTAATTTATGAGGAGAGGCTAGCTAAGTTAGATTTATTTACATTAAAAAAGAGGCGTCTTAGAGGGGATATGATAACTATATACAAATATATTCGGGGACAATACAAGGAGCTTTCAAAATAACTATTCATCCCACGGGTAGTACTAAGGACTCGGGGCATCCCTTATGGTTGGAAGAAATGAAATTTCACCAGCAACAAAGGAAAGGGTTCTTTACAGTAAGGGCAGTTAAAATGTGGAATTCATTACTGTCACGGGAACTTGTGAGAGGCTATAATAATACACACCAAAAATATCTCTGGGTTGAATTGAACACGACTTAGATATGATAAATTAGAGTTTATTCCTTAAATAAGGTGAACACAGAAGATATACAAATAACAGGCAAAATATACACTTACTTATGGTTGGAATGGGGATGATGAAGTAATCAGGAAACAGGATTAGCAATTCATCAGGCATCAAATAGTTGGTAAACTTGAAGTCACGAAAACACGAAAAGAGTATAGGCTGGACACTGGTTGATATGCAATTTCCAGTCTTTACCTTATTATTGAGTGTAGGCCATTGGAAAACAATTACCTGCACACAATCTCTCCTTGCCACCTCACCTGAGGGGCACCTTAACACCCGCCCACTGGGTGGATATTATTCTAATCAGGGGGCTTAATTCCTCAGCCCCCCTCCCACAAGCCTGGCGTCTTAAAGTCTAGCTTGGCCAGGATACCCTTTGTGCAAGGTGTGAATTACCACACTTAATCTCAAGTACCCATGTCCTGCCTTCTGTTGTGCATGCATACACAAGCAGGGTAGGGGAGTCTTTGATCGGGAGTTTATGATCGACCATTTGTCTGCCATCCTGATCATTAACATAGCATATGGGCTCTGAGTTTTTATACCAGACCCAAAATACAATTCATACCTTAATACCTTCACATATTGAAATAATCCGTTCTGCTGAGGTCAGTGGGCTGATACTTGCCAATCCCTCATGCCGGAGGGTATTCTCCATGTTGGCCAAGTTTCAGCTCTCTGCGACCCCCAGAACCGGAGATACAGAAATGCAGTTTAAAACACTTTTTCATTTAATACAGGATTCTCCGCTTTAAAATGAATCTCTGCTTTTCACTCTTTTCCCATTGAAATCAACGGGCTCCGCCGCCATGGGCTTTCAATGGAGCAACTCCGTCGTTGAAGTCAATAGGTTCCGCTACCATAGAATTTCAATGGGGCAACTCCGCCATTGAAGTCTATGAGGCTTCTCCGCCATAGTCTTTCAATGGAGTAATGCCGCCATTGGAGGCTATGGGGAAAATCACCAATCTTTACAGTTGCTCACACTACGTCTGGTTGTTCAGAGAGGGCTGGAAATGGCCATGCTGTCATGCCGGAGCAGTGACTATATGCGACCCAAATCCCAGCCCTCTGGTCCTCACAGAACCGGAGATATGGACTTAGATATTTTACCGTTTTGGACTTAGCCGTTTTAACGCCACGCGGCTTTCTCCCATTGGAATCAATGGCCGGCACCGCCATAGGAAATGCAAGGGCGAGCGCCGCCATTAGATTCAATGGGACCTCCACTCCGCCATTAGAGTCAATGGCGCAACCCTCTTGTTGAGCTCGACCCTTTACGGGGGTCCTGGATTCTCGGACCCAGTGGTAGTCAAGTGTGGTGAGGCCTAGGAGCTAGGGGCAAAAAGATTTTTATTTCTAGGTGCCCTAGAACCTAAGGTTCCCACGCCAATTGTGGTTGAACTTGACCTCAGTGATAAAGCTCTTTTCAAAGGCATTGTATCCGCTCTTGCGGTCTGCGGTTTGGATGGCTGCCAACCTGTTCCTGGAGGTCGATGTTGAGGAATCCCATTGACTTACAATGGGAAACTGCCGCTCCTCCTCTCGGACGCCACCTGCTGGTCTACGCTGGAAACAGGTCCAAAACCGCCAGATCTGCCATTGAAATGCATGGAGCTGCAATGGCGACCTATGGAAGGCTGCAAAATGGAGCCTGAAAAGGCGGGAACCTGGAACAAATGGCTATAAACACTAAGTTAACCTTAACCCTTTCCCTCCCGCATCAATCCCAGTGTATGTGTTGGTGCAAACACTGGAACAGAAACAATACATTTTTACAGGGGAATATACATTTGTATTCTGAAGCAGGGTAAAAACACATTACTGGACCGCAGTCCAGTTAACCCCTTGCTTCCCAAGTGAGAGCAGGGGGTGGCCAAATGGGGTGTAACCCCTATAATACCGGGCCAAACCCCATCTCCCATGCCAATTACCCATGGAGACTGTTATGGCAGATACAATAGATTTGTTCAAAAAAAGGTTGGACATCTTTTTAGATAGGAAAGGTATACAGGGATATACCAAATAAGTATACATGGGAAGGATGTTGATCCAGGGATTAATCCGATTGCCAATTCTTGGAGTCAGGAAGGAATTAATTTTTCCCCTTAATGGGGTTTTTTGTTTGCCTTCCTCTGGATCAATAAGTAAGTATAGATATAGGATAAAGTATCTGTTGTCTAAATTTAGCATAGGTTGAACTTGATGAACCTATGTATTTTTTTAACCTCATCTACTATGTAACTATGTAACTACTTACTGTATAGGGATTGCGGCCCGACGTAACAAAGATAGAGACACTAAGATCAAAAAATTACAATCTCAATTGGCTGAGCTATCTACTCTTCATAAAAAAAAAACAAATTAGCCTCAACTAGGAAATAATGGCTAGACACAAGAACAAAACTAAATTTATTGCTGACTTCACAGGCAGAAAAGGATATAAACTGGACAAAACAGAAGTTTTACGAAAGAGCAAACAAGCCAGATACCCTACTTGCCAATAAATTATATAACACAATCTCAAACTAACGTATTAATGCAATACGGTCAAGAAATGGTGACCTTACATCTGACCCGAAACAAATTGTGGAAGAATTCAAACAGTACTATGAGTCCCTCTACGATGGGAAGAAGGTAACCTTCAATGAGGCGACACATAGTCAGCTAAAAACATTTCTGAAAACAGCAAATTTGCCTAGGTTAAGCAGAGACGAGAAAGAGGGGCTACAGGAAGACTTCTCGATGGAGGAGCTTACAGAGGCACTACAGACACTGAAGCCATCAAAGGCCCCCGGCCCAGATGGCTTCTCAAATTTATATTATAAAAAATTTCGGAAAGTTCTAAATCCACATCTATTAAAATTAGTTAACTCATTCCTAGCAGGTGCCCCTATACCGAGCCGATTCTTCAGGCATCAATCTCACTGATCATCAAATAAGAAAAAGACCCAGCAGACTGCAAAAGTTACAGGCCGATTTCCCTGATTAATTCGGATACAAAAATATTCTCTAAATTACTAGCGAACAGACTAGGTTGGCTTATGCTGAAACTGATTCACCTGGATCAGGCAGGGTTTATCACGGGAAGACAGGCGTCGGACAATACCAGGAGGGTAATAGATTCAATTGATTTGGCCCAGCGGAAAAACATCCCCTCGATGGTGCTAAGTCTAGATGCCGAGAAGGCATTTGATCGCATTGATTGGCCCTACCTCAGAGATACGCTAGGGGCATATGGCTTTAGCGGCAGAATTTTGGGCGCAATTCTGTCTCTTTATGTAGGACGACAGCGAAGGTCAGACACCATGGCTTCCCGTCGGAGCAATTCCAGATAAAGAGTGGCACTAGACAGGGTTGCCCCCTGTCACCCCTGTTATTCGCATTATGCATAGAACCACTGGCAGCACACATCCGCCTTAACCCAGATATAACAGGGATCCAAACTCAGAAGCAGCCACATAAAGTGGCTCTGTATGCAGATGACATAATATTGACGTTGTCAAAACCTCTCATCTCTCTGCCGAATGTTTTTAGTCTACTAGGCGAATTTAATAAGATATCGGGATTCAAAATTAACCAAAATAAGTCAGAAGCCTTAAGCATCAACCTGCCCAAGGTCACCGAGAAATTGATGGAACTAAATTTTAGCTTTAAATGGCAAGCCTCCGAAATTAAATACCTAGGAATTAATATCACTAAAAATTATAAGGCCCTATATAAAGCAAACTACCCCAGACTTATACGGACTTTAAAGGAAGAGCTCAGGACATGGGCAAGATTTGGAATCTCTTGGATTGGCAGGATACATATTATTTCAATGAATCTCCTCCCTAGAATATTATACCTGTTCCAGACGATACCAGTACAGGTAGTCAGAGAGCACATTCTCCTTTTACAGTCTGCCATGGTGAAATTTGTCTGGGGTAGCAACAAACCACGGATTAGGAATAGCATTCTCAAATGCCCAGTCCCCAAAGGAGGATTAGCAGTACCTTGCTTGTTATCGTATTTTCGTGCGGCACAATTAGGTCAAATTATACAATGGCACAGTCATCCCAGCCTCCGAAGATGGGTTGAATTAGAAGGGGACTGTTGTTCCCCTGTTATATTACAAGATCTAATCTGGCTTCCAAAACGGGTGTTTAAAACCGCCAATGAGCCGCTTTCCGCCCTGACCAGTTCCCTGACGATCTGGGAGGCCACCAAATACTGCTATGCTTTGACAAACAAGCATACTCTATTGACCCCTTTTGTGGGTAACCCTGACTTCGCTCCAGGCCTGATGAGCAATGCCTTTGCAATCTGGAAACAAAAAGGCCTCACTAGGCTTCTACATCTGGAGGGAAGGAAAACTATAAAAACTTTTGAACAAATTAAATCTGAGAAAGCAATGCCAAACGTAGAGTTTTTTTAAAATACCTCCAGATCAGAGCGTTCTACACTAAATTCCCAATTTGACATAAGAGAACAAATTTTGAACAGCTCTGTTCTAGAAGAGCAGATACGGAGGGACTCACATCTAGGATATAAAAAGAGGTAGTGTGTGCAGCAAATGACAATGACAACAGACGTAGTTACCAAAGACGCTGGGAATTAGATTTAGGTGAGACACTAGAAGACGAGGACTGGGATGCTATTTTAATGGCGGTGGCTAAAAGCTCCATTTGCACCACGTTACGGGAGAATGCATATAAAGTCCTAATGAGGTGGTATCTGACCCCAACAAGATTGCCTAAGTTTGTCAAGGGCTACTCCCCATTGTGTCCTAAACAATGTGGAGAACAGGCAGACTTGTTGTATATGCTGTGGAGCTGCCCCAGAGTGGCCCCGATTTGGGAAGAAATTCGGATCTGGCTGCAGAGTATTCTCGGCATCTCGGTTGCCTTTGACCCCTGGCTGTTCCTGCTTGGTAGGCACATACAGGGGCTTAACAGATCAGAGCACAAATTAGTTGCACATTTTGCAACAGCCACACGGTGTGAGCTCGCAGCATTATGGAAGCAACCAGAGTTACCCGTGATCCCTAATATTAGAAATAAAATTTGGTATGTCTGCCGGATGGAACAGTTGACGAGTCTGGTCAACGACACTGGCACAAAATTCCTCAAAATATGGTCCCCATGGTTGGATAATTCGGATATCCGGGGGTGGATGATGCCAATATACTGCAGTGATAGGTAGAAATGCATTCTCCTCTAACAAACCAGTTTTGACAACGGACGGTAGGTTAGACAGTTAGGATAAGACGAACAGGCTGAGATAGAGCCATACCCGGACCTGAAGAAGCAGTAGTTGCGACGACATCAGAGCACTGCTAAGAGAAGAGAAAGGCGGAAGTCCTCGTCGACTAAAATTCCCCTACCCTTTTCCCCCCCGCCCCCTCCTTTTGTAGTACATGTCAGAGTATGTCGGTGTGATCCCCCTGTGAGTCAAGTTGTGTCCGTCTGTTACGTTCTGTCTTATTTGTTAGGTTAATTGATTGTATGGAAAACTGTAAAAACAGGATATTTGGTAACATCAAAATATGATAATGGGTTGCAAGCTTGTTTATTGTCTGTACCAGATACCCAATAAAAATTTGATGTAGAAAAAATAACAAAAAACAAAAAAACCTAACCTGTTGGAGGCCTTTGAGGACTGAAATTTGCTCCCCTGGGTTAGATGTTGAGTTAACACTTTAATGACACACAGTACTCCATACAGAAAATCCAAATACAAATCCTCCTCATTTCTAAAAGAACAAAGACAACCAAATGTTTGCTTTAAGCATCATTACATTTGTTTCAAGACAATTACATGAAGTTGTTTTAAAAATGATATTTTATGCAGTTTATCAGGGATTGTACCTTTAATATGAATTGGCTAATTCAGCTAGGATAAATGTGCCTGGGTATCAGTACATTGGGAGCTGATTTCTGCTGACTCACAGCAGTAGAAATGCTTTACGGCGACATTATTTTCACATAGTTCACTGTCAATTTGACAGACTATACAATATAATGTAAATATGGCTGATTTTGAAAAGCACAATGCTTCAGAGCCCAGAATGAGAAAAAGATGCAGCTATACCGTGAGTTATTAAGCATTGGGATTTCAATAGAAAGCACAAGCAAGCAGGAGTATTTGATTATGATGGTGCTAGTTTATTCTCAAATGTAAAATGACCACCACACATTTGTGGACTTATTTGCAGCCCGCGGCTGCCTTGCACAGCGATCCCTCTGATCTTTCAGTCACTCCACAAGGTAATGACAATGTGTAACAATAACCATTTGTTTCCCAAACGAGGAGAGCTGTCCCCTGTTATGAAGAGCTCAGAAAAAGAAGGATCCAACGCTCTACGGTTTTCTAAATAAAGCTAATTTATTGTGCCACACAACGTTTCGACCAATAGGTCTTTCTCAAGTGCCTAGTCACTTAAGAAAGACCTATTGATCGAAACGTTGTGTGGCACAATAAATTAGATTTTTTTAGAAAACCGTAGAGCGTTGGATCCTTCTTTTCCTGAGCATTACCTTGGAGTATACCTGACCGGTACCTCCTTGAACCAGCAGCACTGGTAAACTGTATGTATTTACTTATTATTGTGGAGTGCAGCATACCCACTTTATTTTACATTTGATACCCTCTTAAGGAGACACATGGGACTTAGAAGTGAGGCTCAGAGCGATGGGAAGGACCTGGTAACCGGTACAGTGAGATATTTTCAGATAAACGAGCTGAAGGATATCAAATGACTGCAGCCAGTTTCTTGCTTTACCGACGTTCTTACTAGTTACAGATGTATCAAGACATCCTATCCCCAGCGCCGCGGACCAACAAGCAAAATACCTTGGCGCCTGGACAGTGTCTGCCATGTTCGCACTGCAGTGGGGGGGGGGGGGGGGATCCATGCTTCGGAATGGGACCCCTGCAGTGTTATTCCTTTGGTTCCATGACCGCGAGCGGCTACATCAGTCTTGCTACATCTGTAGGGTCAGACTAGCACCCCCATTGTTATACACAATTTTGCTGGGGTTTCAGGTTTTTATCTTGAGGTTAGTAGCAGGTTATTTTGTGTGTAGACGTGGTAAAGAAAATGAGTGCAACAGAGGGACTCGGAGAAGAAGGCAGTTTCAATGCATTAAAGAGGCAATCCAAGGAAGGTGAAATGTTTGGCATTTTTTTATATATATATAGCATTGAAGCAGTTGAACCCCGTTAATGTTGGCTCGGGGACCCTCTGCTTCCAGAGATACTTACCTCCGAATTAAGTGCCAGTAGCTGCTCTCCTTGGCTGTTAGGCATCACGTAAAAGCCGCTGTTTAAAGATCCCGGGCCCTACTGGGCCAGTAGGAAGCCGGGATGACATCGGTGCAGACTCCTATTGGCCCATGTGACACATGAACTTCTTCCGTGAAAGCTCTGCTTGCTGAGCCGGAGCAGATACCGGAACCTACTTTGGAGGTAAGTATCTCTGGAAGTAGGGGGACCACAGAGCTGAAATGAATGGGGTTCAGCTCCGGAGACCCCATGCTTCAATTCTATATTTAAAAATATATATATATTTGGCTGCTTGGATTGCTCATTTAAAGTTTCAGAAGTAAAACTATTGTTATTCTATCAGGAAGTTATTTTTGGGGGATATGATTAAAAAACATTGGGAGAATGTGGTTCCTACACTTGATTAAACCATTACGATTGCTTTTGGGGGAACCAGTTTAAAAAGTTTGGAAACAACTGCACTAAACCCCTTAATTGTTAGCTCTATTGAACACTTTATTTGAAGAATATCTATACAGTGTAAATATAAAAAAGGATCTGCACTATATACAACGGCAACTAACATAAAACTACTTTGTTAACCCATTGTGTATTAAATACTAAATGTATTTAACTATAATAAATTGCTGTTCTACTTCCCAAGATGTGTAGCATTTTATTCTGAGAGCATAATACAATCTGTGTGGTTATATGTTTGTGAACAATCAGTGTTACACTGAGAAGTGACCTCACTACATACTACATTAAGTCAATTTCTTACGCTCCCATAACAGGTTAGGTTTTAATTATATACCGGCTTCAGCACAGGTGGCTCAGTCTTCATCTCTTTGACTGAGCTACTGATTGAGCCACCTATGCTGAAGCTGGGACTAATTAAGCCACCTGTGCTGAAGCAGGGATATCCTAAAAACCTGACCTGTTGGTGGCCCTTGAGGATTGGAGTTGAGAACCCCTGCATTAAGTAATAGAGTAGACTAATTATACCTGGAGCCATCTTTCTAGTGCGTGATTAGCTTCAAATTATTCCTTTAAAGCTGCAGTTCAGTCTTTTTTTTATTTAATTTATTTTTTTACTTCAATAGTTTCATGTGTGCAATCTCTAATTACCTAAAGAACTGCATAGCTGCCGGTCAATTCGTTCTCCGTCTATTGATCGGCAAAGTTTGGCGACATCTTTAAATATGGGGAATGTAAATCGTTGCTATAGGAACAACCATGCTTGTTAAAATAGAATACAAGAAAATTGGTATTTCAAAGTTGTTGTTTTTTTAAACAGAAAATGCTAAAATAATTTTTTCTTACTACAGAACTGATTTATTAAAAAAACCACACATGCAGGATATTGGCTGAACTGCAGCTTTAAATGATTAGAAAAGATAACTAAAATGAAAACTCTGCCTCACTTTTGTGGATGGGTGACATGTTTGGTTTTTCCTGCATGCACAAATGGGGATATTAGCACATGTTTGCATGGGATTTACGAGTTGCCATTCCTCGTGAATAATAAGACCCCCAGTGGCACAGATCGGGCAGCAGAGCAGACTTAAAGGCTGCAAGATGAGCAGAGGTTAATGTTTAATCTATATGCTCACATATTCTTCGGCACGGATACACAATTTAGACCTCTTTCGACATGGTTGTTTTTGAGCAAACTTTAACTCATTCTAAACAGGAAAAGTTTTATATGGGGTAAAAAGGAAAAAATGAGATTTCTTCATGGGGGATATCGACAAAATTACAAGAAAAGTTTAATTGTATACAAAATGTTTATTTATTGTTTTTGTCTGTGAGATATTAGCTATTTTATGATTTATTGGTAGATGCTTGTGTGATATTTATGGTTTGAACTTTGATACATCACCTAACTCGGGGGTGGCGAAATCCAGTCCTCAAAAGCCACCAACAGCTCAGATTTTCAGGATATCCCTGCTTCAGCACAGGTGGCTCAATCAGTGGCTCAGTCAGAATGACTGAACCACCTGTGCTGAAGCAGGGATATCCTGAAAACTGTTGGTGACCCTTGAGGACTGGAGTTGGCCACCCCTGACCTAACCCTTCCAAAGAGGCCTAATATGCCCCATCAATGGGTAAGAGCAAAGGTGACGAATGAATGTACCTTGTGTAAGAGACGCCAGTCACACATTGCAATCTGCTGCTTTGCCCTCTAAATTTCATTGGGTTAAATGAATGTGTGTATTTTATTTGATTGCTTTATTCATTGGGCTATTGGTAGTAATGTTGCCAGAGGTGGTTTCTCAGAAGCAATTACAGTATGTCAGAATTTCATATTTCCTAAACCAGGAAGGTACCAGCAGCATAATTTCCAGAATATGCATAGGGCCATTTTACATTGTTATTCCCATAATTAGCAGTTATTGCTGTTTTTTAAAGGAGCAGACATTCAACCCCCCCTTCCCAAAAATGTCCCCTAGGTAGGATGAAGGGGGTCACCGGAATTGAGCTGCACTTATTTAAGCTCCAGGGACCCCCTGCCTCCTGAGATACTTACCTCTGTAGGTGATGTTGATAACAGGTTTAAATGCCCTGGTCACGTGGGCCGATAGGAAGCTGCAAGGGATGACATCACAGCTTCGTATTGTTCACTGTGATGCGAGTCATTTGAAGCCGCCATTTCGATAGCCCCACATAGCCCACCCAGAGCTGTTTCTGGAACCCCATACAGAGCTAAGTATCTCGCAAAACAGGGCGGGCCCAGAGATGAAAATAACACAGTTCAGCTCTGTAGATCCCCTGCTTCAGTCCTATAACTATTAAAAAAAAGAAAAGCAAGATTGCCTCTGTAATACTGAATATACTGTAATTTTGACCATATCTAAATAAATTGGCCATTCTTCAGAAATATCAAAAACATCTCTTCGAGCGGAGCCTGAGAGGAACAAACACCAAATAACCCAATTAAACCAGAAGGGCTTACCCCACATTTTAGCGAAATACATTGCTGGTCCATTTGAAAGTGTACAGTGTTAAACTCTTGCAATATAAGGGCACAGGCTGCAATATCCATGTGTGGAATCCAATAACAGGTCGAAGTGTTTGCAGCAAAAGATGAAAGGTATTGCTGATCTGATCTTAAAGCATCTGTAAAAAAATGATAAATATTCTAAAACAGAAGATACCTTTGCCTATGCCTTTGGAAAATTTTCACAGTATTTCAATATGTCCATCAATGGAGCAAAGGGTTCTTATAGGGCAAATATTTATCTTTCTAAATATTTGGTTTCTGAAAAACATCTCTCTGATCAAAAATCCCTGCACTATGTTGAGATCCATTATATGACTCCTTAAACCTTAATCTGGTGTTAATATTGTTCTGAAAGCATACAGAACCTTTCTTTTTAAAAGTAACTTGCATTTAGGACATCATTTATGGGTTATACTGTATGATGTTGACAGATTTATCAGCAAACATATACTGATCCACAACTTACCAATATGGTTTCCAGGTCATTTTGCAGATATGAATGACCCAGTTTTAAGAACATTGGGATAGTATTAACATGGTAATAAATGTATTGGTTCATTTTTTGACTGATCAGTCAAAACCTTTAGTTACTGCCTCAACTCAACAATCTTCTTGGCAGAATATTAGTTAAATACTTTGTGGAGCCTCATATAAAAGTAAAATGAATCAACAGAGTTAAGTTTGATTTAAATTATGATGCAAAATATCTGCGATGTGAATGTGATCAAGTGATATTTTTATTTGCTGTACGATGGAGGATTTTATGTACATTTTTGTAATTTTTTAATATGTGGTTTAAACCTATCCCAGCTACATGTGGCAAAGCAAGTATAACCAGCCTCACACGGACGAGACCCAAGGTGCTGCCGCTCCGAAGAAATACCGGGGAAACTCACCAGCAAAATGAAGTAAAATCATGTATTGAACTACATAAAAAACATGTGCAAAACAAAATTAAAGTACCTCCTCCCACTCATTTCACGCCCCCTGCTGCGCTTTTTTCAAGGAGTATTTCTTAGGAGCAGCAGCACCTTGATCTATTCACCTCTTCATTTGCTATTTTGGACCAAGTGGGCTCCATTGGAGATCATGGAGGGACTTCTGGAGCAGCAGAATCTATCTAAACAGATCAGCTGGAACCAAAATGACGGTGCACAACCGTGATTAATGTTACTCCACACCGACTACTGTCTAGACAAAGGGGCTATGGACTGAGGCAGTAATCTGGTGAGTATTCTCTCAAAGCTATACCTGTATTCACTATCTACCAGTTTCAGTGTTTTTACCCTCTTCAATACTAGCTGCAATATTACAGACTTTCCTCCTCTAAACCCCTTCACATAGACTCCGATCTATTTGCTATACTTTCTATGATCTGCACTTAGAGCTTTCATTCGTTTTTTGTTTTCTTGGATTTGAACCGAGCTGCGTGCTCATTTGCATATAATTTCTGTTATGGTGATGGGCTACCCAGGCCAATAATAAAGGTATTATGTCCGGCTGGGTGCCCCTGACCCATATGGGGGTATTGTGATTGTCAGCTCTTCAACCCAATCATGGCATGTAACTGCATTTGTAATAAAGATGTATGTACATTTTTACTGTTCCAGGAGTGCCAACCAGCGGAGATGTGCAGGGCGTGAGTTTCAGGGGGGATTTTACGGTAAAATGTTGTCAGGAGTGTTTATGTAGAAGGGGTCAGTGTTGCGTGTTACCTTGAAACATGTACTCAGGATTCCCCCCAGATTCCTGAGGACATGAGGAACACAGACCACCGGATAAAATCCTCCCAAGAAAGCAGTTTGCAGCTCACTGCCAAATCTTCCTGCTTCAGCATAGACCAAAATAGTTAGACCGGGCAGGGGAATGAATCACATTCACGGTACCCCGGTATATTCCCAGAAACCCCAGAACCCAGTGAGGGGTTTAGTACATCTCTCACGAGGTATAGGATGACAAGAGTTATATGTTTTTAAGTTACAGTAATGTTCAGTAAGGGTAAAAATCAGTTTGCATGGGAGACAGAGTGGCTGCTCCGCCCTCTAAGATTCAAAGGCAATCCAGGATATGGAGGTGTTAAACCATTTATTAGCTTGCTTGGTAGGGGAAGAGAACTTCAATAAACCATCCTGGCAAGATGTCACCCTGCCCAGAATGAGCAGCACAAGGTAAGAGGGGCAGGGTCTCATATGCTAAGCAGCAAAGGGGCAAAGTTTGCACGTGCGCAGAGCAGAATGAGAAGCCCCCTCTGCCAGGTTTGCAAAATATTGGCAACTCCGTGATAGGGGAGATAGGCTGCACTATTATGTATAGGAATGTTAACCCTTTAAGAGCCCATGCAGCCCAATAGGAAGAGAGTCATCATGCTGTAACAGATTCACCTAAGGTCATCATGCTGTAATAGAGTCACCTAAGATTCATCATGCTGTAAGAGATTCGTAACAAAGATTCAGCTAAGCTTCAAAGTTTGTAAGAACTAAGGTACCAATATCCAGTACTACGGGAACAGAATGAAAGAAGCAGCTCTGGCGGAGTAAACAGCCACGGCAAGTGGCACTGCTGACCGAGGACTGTTTCAGGCTCTTTTCGTGAGCAACTCCCGCTCCTGGGAAACTGCTCCTACAGACTTTGTTTTGCAACATTACGTTTTGGGAACAAGATATTTTGTTTTACCCCATTCCAGTAAGTGTGTTTTTGTTGTAATTGTACACAAAGCTGTGTGTGTTCATTCTGTAAATAAATAACAATTTATTTTATCTCTTGCTTTGCTCAATCAAAGGATCTGGGTATTTTGGTGTTAAAAGTTCTGGTTTCCGTGACAATTTCCCAGAATCCATGGCTGCAGTGAAAGCATTGTATTTCAAGAGATCATGGGGAATGGCAGGGTTGCAGACCTGTTTGAGACATGTGAATGTGCTCACAAGTGATATTTTCATTTACTGAAAAATTATGATGCAGCTTTGCAAATTATAACTGCTTCACATAAGGCATTTTAGAATACCTTGATATGTCATGTTTGGCCTTTGAGTTTGGTGAAAGTATTTGTCTTAAGTGCCCTCTTTTCCAGATGTGCCATTTTTTAAAGATACCCTATTTTTTTTCAGTATGCACATACTGTGCTACTTCATAAAATATGAACTATTTCTCTAGCAGTAGCAAAGAACTGTCAAATATAGCACCTACATTGTCTGTTCAAATCCTTTCTTTAAGAAATCCTACATTACTTTAAACAATATATCCGGAATCCCATTGTCTATAACAATTTTGATATATTGCGTTTGTAACAGACCATTAGCTCATTCCTAATAGTCTCACACTAATTAAGATTTGTAGTAATTAGGGCTATGTATGTACATTTTGTAATTGATTAATACATTTTGCTTATAAAAAAAAATCCCTCAACATAATTAATTAACTGAAAGAACATGACTGTTTCCATACCATTTATTGAACTTATTTAATTTGTTCCCGAATTATATCATTGTCCCTGCAAATAAAAGCGTTGATAGAATCAATGTAAAACGAACACATTTCATATTGTGTACATATTAATGACCCTGATTTCTATATTTGTTAACCACCCATGCACCCTTTTGAAAAACATATTTTCATTGACAAAATGAATGTGCTGGAATTCTTGTCCTTCAGTCGCTATTCGGAGGACATGTTTTGTGGGGTTTCACAAAGGACACCTGCTAATTGACAGCAATCATGAGAACCATTAGCTATGAATTTACTAAAGAAAATATGAGACAAAAATATTTCCACTTTAACAAAAATGGACTGATAAACATTGGTGCAGTAAATATACCTTTTTGTACACAATCACTCTGGTAAACATTTATACATATGGGTACCTGTGAACTGACCACTAGAGATGGACGTTTCCTCCCAAAATCCATTTACTGGATTTTCTCGCATTTTCCTCCCAAAATCCATTTTATGGTAATCCGCAAACGGATTTCTTCGCTTTTAATTAACGAGGATTCGTCAACAAACGCCATTGGATGCAACATGTGGATGGATTTGTAGAATCCAATTCACAGATCTAGCAATCCGTTGGCGGTTTCATAAGAATCCGCCAACAGATTGCTAAATCCGCGAATTGGATTCTACATATCCATCCACAGGTTGCGGAATTCGCAGAGTGTATTGGTGATAAAAAATCCACAAAAATGCGAATCACCCTTTTTGTGATTGATCCACAGACCAAAGGAACCGGCTGATCGGCTGCGGATCCAAATTCATCCCAAAAATGTGCCCATCTCTACTGACCAACAAATCATATTTAATTTGAGTGTGTGTGTATATGTATGTGTACAGAGGCGGCACATTTTATTTGAGTGCGGCTAGCTCCGCAAGCCTGGGGATGCCCCGGCATGCTAGCCGCACTCCTTCGGCGTGCCGCGCGTCATCGACGCACGGTCACGCGTCATCTGGTACCTGCGCCCCCTGCACGCGCGTCCAGGGCTCCCCGAGGGAGCCCTGGTGTCCCGCGATGTGGGGGACGGCGGGAGGGAGAAAGCCCCGATCAGAGGGCGCTCCTCCGTGTCTTCGGCGTGCGCCCGGCACCCTCTGGCGCGTGCCAGGTTACTGCTGCGGCCGAGAACGGGCAAATGCTCGAATAAACTCGGCCGCAGCAGTATATATATATATATACTGCATATTTCCCCAATATATATATATACAAATGTAAATACAACTATATGCTCATCTGCATGTCTTAGGCAGGTCTGCAACCCCGCCTTTCGCCATTATCACCCAGCACACAGCACTTCCACTGCAGCAAGGGATTCTGGGAAATGACATGCAAATGAGCACACAGTGCCACTTTTTGCTTCAAAAACCATTTATAACATGGTTCTCTATATATATATAAAACCTTTAACCGCTTGATCTCTAGGTCCTTTTCTCCAGCTAATAGTGTTTGCTTGTGTATATCCCGAATACCAATTATTTGACTGCATTGCTTTCACAACCTCTCTTGGCACGTTATCCTTTGCATCTCCTCCCTTTGCAGCTCTCACATCTCTACTGAGTCTTTGACCATTCAGCTTTAGAATGTCAACAATTGATCTGACAAGCGTTGACATATTTCCCTGCAAACTCCTGACTCTGTGTACTGTACCTAACTTAGAACAATAGAATATATTTATTTATACTGTATATATAAAACGAAATAGCCGTGTTAGTTCTGTTGCGATATGTGCAATACAGTATGTATATATTATATACAGGAGCCCTTGATGTGTTTACCGTAGATATGATGGAGCAGAATATGGACCGATTCATACGTGTGCATTTGAATATGAAGGGGCCATATTCGATACCATATCTGTGAGTTATAAAAATACAACTGTAATGATTCTTATGAAGAATGGAATGTAACAACATGAAGTAATCTACTGGAGGCCCTGTGTAAAGGGGGTTATCCGTAAGAAGAGAATGTAAGGCATCCAAAAATAGATCAAGACCCAAAGTTATTAATGACTAGATTTCCTTCCCTTTTTATTTTGTGACATCCCTATCATATTTCATGTAGCAATTAACATCAGACAACTGGTTAATAATGTCCTGCTTATATTTGTAATAATCCAAAATCACAAACGCACCGCCTTTATGAGCTTGTTTGATGAAGATTTCATCCTTCACTGCTAGTGAGGCCAAAGCCTTTCTTCTTGTGTGATATTGGTGCCTTTGTTTATTCCTAAGGTGTTCCTGAATATCGTTAGAGACTACCCTCAGAAATGTGCTAATTAATAGAATCGTATTGCAGGGATCAAAACTGCTGCACTATTTAACAGGGGTCAATGGACTTCTGGGGTTTATTTTAATTTAAAAAAATAAATAACTTACCCTTTATTGATGCAAGTCTGCTTTCATCAGCAATGCCGGTCGTAGGACGCAGATGTGCTGCTACATTTCTATTACTTCAGACAGTTGAGTTTTGTTACAATTGTGCTTCTAACTAACTTTGTTACAATTACAATGTTGGCAATGATTACATTCTGCTCGATGAAGCTTTGTGTTTTTTAACGTTATACTTGTCTTTTTATAAGCACTGACATGATGGCATTTACTGATGTCACTGAATTCTTGGAATTCTCTGTACTGTACGTGCCCTTTTGGACATTGGGGTTTAACTAGAGTTTTTTTTTGTTTAAGCTCACAAATTCAAACCCTTATGAAACACCTTAAAGCTCAAAGAAACACCATCAGCCAAAATCTAACTTCCAAAAATAAGTCACTCTTAAAAAGCAAGCCCCCCTCCTGAAATAAATTATTGAAAACACTACTAAAATTTTCATATAACAAAATAAAAATAAAAATTACATTGCACATACATTTCAAAACAACCAGCAAAATACATTTAAAATACATCAAAACTGTTACGGTTGTGCTCGCCACAAACCGGGGCCGGACCGCGTGGCTGAGGCTGGGTTATGAAATCACCGACCTTAGATCGCGCAGGCTGGTCCGGAGTGCGAAGTTCATAGTAAAACAGGCCAGGTTCAGGACTGGAGAGAACAGCGTAGTCGTTGGACGAGCCAGAATCGGGGTAGGAGATATCCAGGTAATCGTAGTCCAAGCAGGGAGTTGGCAACAGGAAATCAAGCTGGTCCTTTTGCTTCAGCGCAATCGCTGCAGGTCGGAAACGAGGTTTGCGCGAGTGGCGTCCACGGCCCGTGGCGCCGGTCTAGGAGAGGGAAGACTGACCATAGTGGGCACACCGCCAGGCAGCACTGGTAACCCCGTGCTTCAGCACAAAAGTAAAAGCAGGCCTCTAAGAACCAGGAACTCAGGAACTCAGCTTAGCAGCAGCAGGCCAAGAGGAAACTGGAACGAGTACAATGAACTAGAACAAAAACAGAGATCAGTAACGAGACGTAACAAGGAAAGAGGCTTGTAGCAAAAAAGAGGTAACATCCAAGAAGGATTATGCTCGGCAGAGAAGCATTGTGTGAATGCAGTATTTAAAGGCCAGCGGGCCAATCCCAGGAGGAGGGTGTGAGGGCACTGCTCCAATGACTGAGTACAAGGCTACTTTGCAATGATAGCCGCACAGCTGCTGTTGATTGCAAAGAGGGAATTTAGTGAGAACAACAGCACCCTGCAAGGCTACGAGAAAAGCCAGGAGTGGATTCCTCACAAAAACAAGCCAAACAAGCATTTGCAATACAAGCACTGATTGTCCCTGTATGTATATATATCCATATGGACATACATAAATACAGCGGCAATAAATGGGCATGAAAAACAATTCAATTACATTAAAATTCAAAATACATAACAACCAAATATTGTCCCTGTATGTATGTATGTATGTATGTATAGCCATAGGCACATACATAAATACAGGGGCAATAACTTTGTCTAAAAAAAAATCTATCACATAAAAAAAATAATTAAAAACCTTTAAAGGAAAAAGAACATACATTTATTTTGTCTACTTACCTTTAGATGACCAGTCAAAAGATATTCAATCCGCGCTCTTGCTTCCTAAGGCAATATTCAGGTAAGTTCTCTCTTTCCTCTTGCAGCTCCTGAAGCATGGAGTTTTTCCCCTACTTCAAGAACGTCCACCGCTGGAAGCCTCTGTCGGTGGACCAAACACCCAAGAAAAAAAATCACAGGAGAGCACCAAGGTGAGAAAATGTGTGATCAACAAATACAAATAGCAAGTATGTTGTCACTCACATATAGGTAAAATTCAGTCCATTTAAGAATCAGCCCGTTTCCTCGACACATTGGCAGTATAGTGGAATGGGATGGGGGAGTGCTGTTGTGATAGGCTTCAGTCCCATGCGTTTGGGTTAAGCTGATCGCACTTCGTAACGACTCACTTCCGGGTACACGTGTCACTGTGGTGCCCGTATGTAGTAAGCCCCCTTGTCTCGTCACTGACTGTTGCTGACCCGTAGTAAGGGGGAAAGATGTAGATAAACTAGCGATAACCGATATGCTGAAAAGCACGCTATAACCAATTGGCATATAGCCTGGTCCTTGCACTCTGGATTCCGCTATGTTTCGTCAGGCTTTTATATGCCTATGACATCAGATTTCCATCAAATGGTTCCCACGGCCCTGATTGGGCAGAAAAAAAACATGATTTTGTGAGTTTTTTTTTGTTTATTGATGAATTCATGTAAAGGAAATTAAGCCAGCCAATCAGAATGGCTGCTCTTCATTTCCCTTTAAGATGACGTCATCAAAAGCAAGATGGCCACCACCACATGGTACTTGAGCCAATCAGATCATGGGAACTAAATCCCCAATCTGATTGGGGCAGCACCGGAGGGCAGGGACAGGATGAGGATGAGGACGGCCTTCATCATGGGTGCCTGGCAGGGGTGAGTTCAAGATCTATTTCTTTTATTTCTGCTGCTTATTGTATTTTAAATAGGCAAATGCATTATTATCCATATGTGGATAATAGTAATTTTGCCCATTACTGCACTCTATGTGTGGGGGGGGGGGTGGTGTATTTATTTAAAAGTATTTATGTATTTTTTATTTATTTTTTTGGGGCACAGAATTGGTACTGCAGGCAAGCGGGGACTACCTGAGGGCCACCGGCGGCTTGTAGTATAATTCCTGAGCATAAAAAAAAATGTACTCTATGTTAGGGGGGTATAGAGGTTGTTGAGGGCACAGGGGGTGGTTGGTGTATTTGATACAGTAATGTTTATTCAGGGCCTAGGAGGTGGGTAGTGGGACTGTAGTCTGTATTGTTTTTATTATGGGTAGCGGGGGTGGGTGAAGGGTGGTATTAGCCCCAAGGATGGGTGTTTAGACCTTGTGGGTGGGTAGCTGGAGGGGTTAACCCCTTCATTACCTTAGCAATATTAACCGCTACGGTAATGAAGGGGTTAAGTCCACATCAAGGGCCAAATTCTCCCTTCACCCACCCCCGCTACCCTCAATAAGCCTTGCATGGGTGGTTAACCCCTTCATTGCCTTAAGGTAATGATGTGGGCTGTAAATTCATTTTTCCTGCATCGGATGCATGCCGGGGGTCTAAGGTGCTGGTATTAAAGGGTATCAGCTCTGGAGACCCCCGGCATCAATCCGAAGCAGAAAAAAGGCCTGATTTTTTCTAGGTACCTTTGCGCCGCTCATCCCCAGCTTTCTGCCAACTTTTTTTGCCGAGGCGATTTTGTGATAAATTCGCCATTCTAGAGTGGCGATCAGCTGCGAGATGCTGAGCGGGGCTACTAGAATACAGTGAGTTGGAAAAGCTGGAGATGAGTGGCGAGATAGGGTTTCTCGCCAAGCGGGCAGTGGATTTTTGTTTACGCCAAAGTAAAATGGCGAGTTTTCCTCTTCTCGTCAGCTTCTCGGGGCTTACTGAAAAACAGTAGGCATTTTTGGCGAGAAACTGGCGAGATAGGGCTTATTGGCGCTTACAGCATGGCCCCCTTGTCGTTGGTTTGTCTTTAAGTTTTTGTTATCTTCAATAGTCTTCTTCACCATATTAGTCACCCCAATTCCCTACATCTTCACGTGAGTACTTCACTAAGAAGTATCAAAATGCAAAAAAAATCCATGAAGAATGGGAAGGTTCCGGGGGTAGATGGGAAAACAACTTAAAATTTAAAGAAGCTGGGGAAGTAGATAAGCCTTGAAGATAAGCTTGAAGAACAGGAAAATCCCATAACAATGGATTGATACCATAGTTAATCCATATCCTTGTCCCGAAAAAAGGAGACCTCAAGGTTTACAGACCAATCTATTTCCAATTATTTACAAGATTTTATAAGATTTTTACGATTACGATTTTTTACAAACATACTCCCTAATCGACTGCAACAGACTGTGGTCTTCACCCAGCCAAGAGAACAAGTGCGATGTCATAGTTGATGCAACCCAATGGACCACATCCAAGTCATACAAGAAGTGATCTCCTGAAACAATGAATACGATCTACCACACAATTTAGGATTTGTAGATTACGAAAAGTATTTGATTCAGTCTATACCTCAGGGGTACACAATGTTGAAGAAGGGTACTTTTATACTATAAGAAACATTTAGGAGAATGCCACATCAACCATCAGATTACATGAACATACAAGCAAGGTAAGGCTCAACATGGGAGCACTCTGATTGGCTCTGGTAGACCATGTGACAGAAGCTTTGCTTCAGCCAATCAGAGTTGGGATTTCTTCTAGCGCCACGCCCAGGTCCTCTTCTATCTGTAGGAGGTCCGTCCTTCTTGGCGTCTGGCTCCAAAATGAGCCACTCCGTTTGCCCCCCCACCGCACCACTCCATTTGCCCCCCCCACCACACCACTCCGTTTGCCCCCCCCTTCCACTTCTCTCCGCTCCCCCTCCGCTAAAAATTTCATGTTGTGTTTGGTGTGTGATTAGAACACGCCCTCTCTCTTCCCATTGTATCCCCAAGCACAAAGCTTGGGAAAGCGTGCGTGTCCGCGCATGAGCGCGCGCACAGCGTGAGCGTGAACGGGAGGATTCCCATTCCCAGAGGTAAGAGCGCTAAGCGCATAGCGCGGTCAGCGCCAGTGGGGACTCAACCTTACAGGGCAGTCGCGGCCATCTTGACACTCACAGACAGTGGTGGCAACTTGCTCCAGTGCCGGGCCGACCCAGCGTACCAATCGGAGCTCACACGTCGTCCTCACCCGCAGATGGAGATCCCGTTCGCCAGGGGGTGCTCTGCTGAGATCCTCTAGCCCAGTAATGGGTCTGATCCTTCGGGGCGGCTCTGTCTCCTCCACTCCGTCGTTTCCCTGGGGAACAAAATGGCCGACTCGCTCCTCTCATCGTGCCCCGCAGGCCAGACCCAGACAGATAAGTTTTTATTTTATTTCAGCCGGGAGAAGGGACGGGGGGAAGTGCCCCCAGGGCACACTACAGGCTTTCTTTTAGTGACAGCCAGTCTCCCAAAGGGCCGCGAAGCACAGCACCCGGCTGGGTAGCTGTGCGCCAGGGGCCCGAGTCCCGCAGGCCTCCTCCACCCCAGCCCCGCAGGACCACGTCCGGCCCCGCTCACCTCAGTTCAACCCTCCGAGGCCTGACCACCACACACAGTCTGCGTGTTGCACCTTCCTTCTTCACTCTTGGCCTCAGTGAGCGGCTAGCTTCTGCTGTAATTTTAGGGCTGCCTCCTGATTGCACTTTTTTAAATCTTTAGTTATTGGGATCTAAACAATTTTCAATTTTCTTGAGTTTGGTCTCCAAATGATCTCCGTTTGTTATTCTCTTCTGATGTTTTAAATTTAATTTATTTTGGCCAAATTTGATTTGATATTTTTCCAGGTTAGGAATTTGCCTGGAGGAGCTTCAGACATACACAGACGTTTCTGTCAGGCTCCAAGCCACGCCCCCACTGGGTGTTTTAAAATACGGTGGAGGTTTCTTGTTGCCTTTTTCACCCACCATAACTTAAAATGTGCAGGAATTAATAAATAAACCCTAAATCACCAATCCTACCTTAAATAACTGCTTCCAGCTTCAATAAGTTTAACCCGCTGGCCATCGAGGGGCAGTGTTCTGTGCCCGCAATTCCCACTCTTACAGCAAATTGTAACATCACCGCTAAAGGGTTCTGCAATGGGCTTATAAGCATAGGCTACTAAATACACAGATATAAGATGGCAAAATTGTAGACGGTCCATCAAGCCGTGTCGTGTCGTGCAGCTGCAGCGTCTCAAGAGCACAACAAAGCCCCTATCACAGGCTTCTGCTGTCAATTAAAAACTACAAAGATAAGTGCAGCCTCTCAGCGAGAGATTCGGAGGAAGCCTCCAGCACCAGTGCAGGTGAAGCAGTGAGGCCCACAAACCTTAATAAAAGGAGACCCTCATCTCCCACAGCTGCATGCTTGGCAGGGCTCTGTTTTCTTAGGAACACTTAAAACATGTTTAACCACTTGCCTGCCAGACTGGCCAGCAACTCATTGCACAGCAAAAGAGTGCATGCAATGAAATAACGTCTGAGACTGAAGTATTGACAAACTGCCCTACAACTGCCTCTCGGATCCACTTCTGGCAGCAAGAGAAAAGCAGAACGATAACAATCACAGAACATCCATATACTTCACATTTGTATAAAGCAAATAAAAGGATTATAACTTTAAAGAATGCAGCAGTGATTTCAAAGCTACTAGCATCAGGGCTGATTTATAAAGCAATTTTTTTTAAATAAAGGTGTGGGTCAGAATACAACATGATTATTCTTCAGTCTATTATGGGCTGAAAACGTTGACATACAGACCAATTACTTTTATTTATGAAGGAAGCGCTCTCATCATTTGCTGAAAATATATATCTTTTCTACTTGGGGCAGTTTGAAGGGAAAAAAGGCTACTTATTTTAGTATTAACTAATGAGATGGGCGTATAATGCGTTGAAAGACCCTTGGGCTATGGCAAAAAAAGGTTAACTTGACTAATTCTCATGTTGACACAATGGAATGAGAAACTACTAGAAATTACTGGCTTTAAAGCTTCAGTTCAAGCTGCCGTTTAAAGATAAATAAATAAATATATATATATTTTTTTCCCCCCCATTCAATATGTGCATCAATACAATCTGCACACTGACAAGTGATTAGCTAAGGTGCAGATCAATCCGTTCTCCTGTAATCGATCGCTTGCTCAGGGTTATTTAATTCAGTTCTTGCACAGCATTGTGGGCAATGTAGTCCTGGAATATGATTGACTGAGCAGTTACTAAATACAATTGGTGCACTGCTAGAGAGAGGGCGGGGCTCAAGAGCCAGAGCCTATCAGAAGGGGACGGGGGCTGTCACTTTGTATTATATAATTTTACTATGTTTTTTTAAACCTCTTTTTAGATTTATATAATGTTCCGATTTGTCCTATCTAATGTTCCGATTTGTTTAGTATATGAGTAGGGCTGTCAGTAGTGATACACTGAGCCTATTAGATTCATTTTTGTGCTGTGACGTTTTGATCCCCTCCCCTTCTAGGGACTATTTAAGTTAGTCACTGCCATGTATCCCTACACCCCTGAAGAAGTCCATACCTTGGATGAAACGCGTAGGGTTTTCTATATGCGCTTAGACCCTGTGTTAGCAGTCAGTGCCTCTTACGGACTCTCTGCTGTGACACCAGCTACTTTGCTATAGCGCTCTCCTACTTGGATATCTTCCGCTGTGCTGATCTTCACGGAGGCAGATGATCCTCCCCTTGCTGTTGGAGATTGAGGGAGCCGGTTCGTGACGTCAGACGCCGATCGAATGCGGAAGTGGAGAGCGTGGAACAGCTGACTGGAGTCTTTTACACAGCGTCTGAACCCAGAGTGGTTAAATTGCTTTTGTTTATCCTGGAGCATGAGTGTGTTGCAGCCTCCTTGCTCGAATATATTTTATAATTAAACTGTGTTGCACTATTTTTCTTTCTTTTTTTTTTCTTTACATATGCTGCCCATTTGAGATTCCTTATGTTTTTTCCACCTTGGAGAGGAAGCCTTGCGCTTCGTGTCCTCCCCCAGACAATACAGAGGCAGAGCGGGATGGCCGGGGAGGAGTGCGCTCTAGTGGTCTGACCCGGAAGTCTTTCTTACTTCTGGTGTCTGCTGCTAGAGCGCGCTCCTCCCCGGCTGCCCCGCTCTGCCTCTGTAGCAACTGCCAGCTTATCCTCTGTTTAACGCCGGGAGACCGCCACCATATACCATCTCCCCCAGTCTGTCACTATTACCACCCACAGGTAGGCATGGAGGGAGAGAGATGATGATGAGGGGGAGAGGTGATGATGAGGCAGAGAGGTGATGATGAGGGGGAGAGCTGATGATGAGGGGGAGAGCTGGTTATGGTAATGATGAGGGGGAGAGATGGTGATGATGAGGGGGAGAACTGGTTATGATAATGATGAGGGGGAGAGATAGTAATGATGAGGGGGAGAGATAGTGATGATGAGGGGGAGAGCTGGTGATGGTAATGATGAGGGGGAGAGATGGTGATGATGAGGGGGAGAGATGGTGATGATGAGGGGGAGAGCTGGTGATGGTGAAGTGGAGGACAGCTGGTGATGGTGATGAGGGGGGGGGGAGCTGGTGATGGTGATTATGATGAGGGGGAAGCTGGTTATGGTTATGAGAGGGACAGCCGATGATGGTGATGATGAGGGGGAAGGATGTTGAGGAGGAGGGGAGAGATGATGAGCAAGATGAGGAGGAGGGGGAGAGATAATGAGGAGGTGGAGGAGGAGGAGCAGGGGGAGAGATAATAAGGAGGAGGGGGAGAGATGATGATGAGGTGGGGGTGAGATGGTGATGATGAGGTGGGGGAGATGGTGAGGTGGGGGAGAGATGATGAGGTGGGGGAGAGATGAGGAGGAGGGGGAGAGATGAGGAGGAGCGGGTGAGATGAGGAAAAGGAGGGATGGGGAGAGATGAGGAGGGATGATGAGAGAGCGCATCAAGGAGAGGGAGAAAAAAATTGCACTCGGTATTTATATTAATGGGGCCCTGAAACTTTTTTTTTGCCGGGGACCCATGCATCTCTAGCTACGCCACTGATTAAAACTCAATAAAAATGGCATTTGCAATTACACTAGTTTATTTTTATTTTTAAATGCAGTAAGTATTATCTAATATGACAGAACTTACTTTAAAAAAAAACAAATGTAGGAAATGTAATGTTTTGCTGCTTTAAGGTCTTCTCACCTCGCTGACCTTAACAAAAGAAAAAGTATACCAGTTTTTAAAATCCAATGCTCTATTCAGGAAATGTAAAACCATTTTATATATTAGGTTAAAATGGAGCTCTCCCCAGTGCAGTCTAAAGATTACTTTATTTTTCTTTTAAAGAGCAGAAGAACATGCTCAGGAGGCAAGATACTGACATATGATTTTAACTCATAAAGGCTCTCTGTAGCTACCACTATATCCCCCTTCTGCCACAAAATTACTCAAATGGCACATATAATACAAAGCTGCATGCCTGTTTTCCAGTTTGTCAACTCACTCTGACACACAGCAGTCTTAATTCTATCCTAACCCCTCAACTCTCATAGCAAAAGCAGCCAATGACCTAATGCCAGGGGCACTTTCATTGCTTATATTAGAAGACCTCTTCGCTTCCTTTGAGAAGGTTGATTCCCCCTCCTTCTTCACATACTCCAATCTATTTCTCACTATAACATAAATCTGTCTTGATTCCCCTCCTTGTTTAATTGTCTGGTACCGCCTCCTCAACTCCCACTTTCTGCTGGAATCCTAGAGCTTGGATTTCTGCTCTTCTCGCTGTATATCTCGTCTCTATTAATCCACTTATTTGTGTTGTTATCTTTAGAACTATTACAGTTTATCAAAACCAGTCCTCTTTAAAGCTCTCCCTTTAAACCCACATTACTATAAGTTGTCTCTGCTATTTCCTCCAGGACGTGTGACACATATCTCAAACCCAACATGTGCAAAACAGAACCTTGCACTTTCACACTCCATTTGTATTCCTAAATTCTCAACAAACATTTATGACTCCACTATCATCTCAGTACCCCAAGACATTTTTTTAGGCGTCCTTTTTGACTACCTCTCTTCTATGCAACAGGGAGTCCCTTTCCAAATAGTGCTGCTTAAATTCAAGATTCTAGTTATCACATACAAAGCTCTCCACAATACTGCCCCTCCCACAACTGTCAGAGCTCCTCTCCAAATAACCCAACACAAGCTATTTCCATTCTGCCCATAACCTCTTCCTCCCCTCCTTTCTCAGAACCACCTGCTTCCTGTTCTCAATAAATAATAATACATGCTCACTTTTTATGCATATTTACCATGATTTATATTTTTGTATTTGGCTACATTATATATATATATATCACTGATAATAAACAATAACAATCATATGTTTAAGTACGTAAACAAAAATATTCAGATACTGTGCAGCCCATCTATTTTAATAGCTTGCTGTCTGAAATTTACATTTGTATTAACTTAGCAAAATTAAAATTTATTTTGTGGAATAAAGTTGTGTTATATTAAGGTGCTTGGGTCTGGACAAATGATATTAATGATTTGTGTGATAATGTAACTGACTACTTTGGGTACAACTCTGATCTGAATTGTGATGTGTCTATAATCCCTAGTACAAACATACTACCAATATAAACATCTCTAGCTTTTGTAGAAACTATAGATGCCTTACTCAACATATAATGGTCATTTACCTGTTGCTGAAGGACCTTCCTTTCAACTTTTTTTAAATACAGTAAATAACACAGTTAACATATTTGGTATTAAACTGAAAATCTGAATATAGAGCATGTACAGTACTGTATGTGTTATAGTCTTTCTTAGGACTACTGCTACCAAAGACCCATTTCCCTTTATACCAATTGGCAACATATTCCCTTTAGGGTTTGTTGTACTGGTGACACTTTGGCCCTTATTAACTACAGTGGTGTGAAAAAATAAGTACACCCTCTTTGAATTCTATGGTTTTACATATCAGGACATAATAACAATCATCTGTTCCTTAGCA
>WSYH01002643.1:57500-82255 GCA_036426205.1 Ascaphus truei | reverse complement strand
GGGGGGGGGGGGGGGGGGGTCCCTGAGCATTCATTTCTGGCTCAGGGAACCCCCTGCTCACTGTACAATATTATTAAATCTCTCTCTGCTGCAAACACATCTCGCCCCCAGTATGTGCAGTAATTTACTGAACATGTACTGTAGAATAAATGCATAGTTTTATTTATTCGGGTTTATTACACAGTATACTGTATGGCCGGAAAACATCAGCATACAGTACAATATAATCCATCGAAATCCCCCCATTAGCCGTTTTCTTTTCTGAGGAAAAACAAAATGAAAAGTTTTAATGTACAGTAATGGTCAGCCCCCTAAAGAAGTACCCAGCCAGCCCCACCAAAATAATACAGCAAAAATACAGTACTCACCATACTGTACAGTATTACTAAATTTCCCATTCAGCTTGCGCCGGCGCCGGCCCACTTCCAGTCCAGCTTTCATCATCACCCACGTCGATAGTTTGCAGAGGGACTAGCCCACCTGTAGTCAGCGGGAAATCGCTTAGGTACATGCAAGCTTCATCAAAACTGGCTGCGAAATCCATCTCAGAGTTGTCACCGACGGCGGGACCATGATGATAAGCTGGTGCTGCTGCTGGTTCTGGTTCTGGTTCTGGTTCTGGCGCATTGCTTGGCAGGGACTGTCGCTTCTTATTTCGTTTTAACACGACCCTTCGCCTTTTGCCGCCTCCATTATCATAGATACGGGAAAAACCCTGTGACACACACCAATACCCTCCAACAAATTGGGGCTCAATATGGTGAAAACAGGGGTCACTACATAACCTTTTCCTTATTGCATGCTTCCACAAATGAGGAGTTGGCGAAAATCTGTAAAAGTCATAATTTTCGATAAAATACTGATAAATTTGAACAACTGTTGCCATCTTATCCTCTGTTGCATTAATAGCGGCCCATATCAAATAAGCATAACTTCTGTCAGGTTTTTGGAAAGCGGGCTCCACTTGAACACTCATGTCTCTGTAGAATAGTGTAAGTGAAAATGATCTTTGTCTTTATTTAATACAGTACTGTATGTAAAGCCTAAATTGATACATTTTTTGCAACTCTTCCTTCAGTCTCAAGGACAAGTTACAATACTGTAGCATACTGTACTGGGATAAAGTAACTTTTTTTGTAAACGAAACAACTTGCAAAGCCCACACATTACTTAAGTCATGAGTTTATGCCATCTGGTGGACAAACGAAACATTGCAGCCTAGTAAATTCTTCTCGTTATCATTTAACAGATCAGCCGCCCGTCAGCCAGGCATGAACCGTGGCTGGGAAGGCAAACGCAACGCAGCATGCAAGAGGTGAGCAGCGGCGGATTCCAGTTTTCTGCCAGGTACAAACCGGGCATTTGCTCGAATAAAGTGTGTCGGTGCAGTACTATTACTCTCTTTAGCAGGTGATATTGAACCCAACCCAGGTCCTCCCATTTCAGCTCTGTCCCATGCCCCTGAGAATACCACCTTTAAATTCCAAAAAGGGCTATCTGTCGCCCATATAAAAATCTGGAGCCTGCTGCCCAAACTGGACGAACTAAGGGCATGGTGCCTTATGCATAAACCCAAAGCCATCATTCTTACAGAAACATGGCTATCCCCTAAAACCCCAGATGCAAATATCGCCATTCAGGGATACTCCATTTTTAGGAGAGATAGTCAAAGAGAGGAGGAGGGGTGTTATTTTATATTGCAGACACCTTACAATTTACACTGTTAAATTGGCCACCAAGTCCACCCTCTTTTGAAACTCTAGTTGGCAAAATCTGCCTCCCCTTTTCTAAGCCCATCTTGCTTGCTGCCATCTACCGCCCCCCTAAAGCCCCTCTACAATCCTTGACTGATATCACCCAATTTCTTGGCTCCATTTCCTCTCTGAATGAGAAAAGTGAGCTGCTAGTTTTTGGGGATTTCAACTTCAATTGGCTTGACCCTAAAAACCACAAAATCCAGATACAACTCAAGTCACTTAACCTATCGCAACTCATTTCCCAACCCACACGGATAAACCTGAAATCGGATAACCATTCCTTGCTAGACTGGATTCTCTCCTCAAACCCCAGCAGAATCCAATCCTCTGGCTTCCTTCCTGATATTTTCAGTGACCATGCAATAGTGTACTGTGTAAGGAAAATTAAACCGCCCCATTCAAGCCCTAAAGTTCTCCTCACTAGAACATTTAAAAACTTTAACCCACAACAGTTTCTGGATGACCTTACCAACTGCCCAATGCACAGAATCGATTTAATTCCCGACCCCGATTCTGCGCTCGACTATTTCCAATCCGAGTTCTTAAAACTCTGCGATACCTATGCTCCACTACGCAAAATAAGGGTATGGGGGGCCCACCTTCCATGGGTTACACCTGACCTTATAGCACTCTACCAGTTCAGGGATGCCTTGTGGAAAAGCTACAAAGTAACTGGCACTACCAAGGATCTCAATCACTACAGATGCATGCGGAACATGTGCACAAGGCAACAAGGCATGCACAAGCACAATATTACGCTGACAATCTCCACCAAAATACATCAAACCCAGCTAACTTCTGGAAGGTTATCAACAATATATTCCAGCCTCCTAACCATCAACAACCAAGTAATATCACTAAGGGGGATATTACTCTGACAAACCCCACTGACATTGCAAATGCATTCAATGATTACTTTGTGGGGTGTGCCACTAACTTATTAGCGAAACGCAGCACAAACCCCAAACATGAATCTCATCCTGGGAGTATCCCTACAGTCCCACCCCCTCCCAAAACTGCCCACAATTTTCAATTTAGCCCAGTATCTGAAGAGGGGATTACACAAGTGCTCCTCAAACTAAAACTAAGCAGCCAATGTGGACCCGACTTACTACAATCTAGGTTCCTACGACTTGGTGCCCCAGCCATTGCCAAACCAATTGCGTCCATAGTCAACTCTATCCTGTCTGCTGGCCATATCCCTAAGACCTGGAAAACTGCCAGAGTTGTCCCAATCTTCAAAAGTGGGGACAAAAACACTGTCTCAAACTACAGGCCAATCTCACTTCTCCCAATTCTATCCAAAGTAATGGAAAAATGTGTCCACTCCCAATTAAGCGATTTCTACACCAAGACAAATTTCCCTAGGCAATTCCAGTCTGGGTTTCGTCCCAAACACTCCACCGTAACTACCCTGCTAAAAGTTTGCAATGAAATCCAGTGTGGAATGGAACGGGGACAACTCACTGGTGCAGTATTCCTAGATTTTGCAAAGGCTTTTGACACAGTTGATCATGTTATCCTGCTTAACAAACTCCAGAGCTCTGGAATAGGGAAACATGCTTTAAACTGGTTTCAGTCCTACCTATCAGGAAGATCCCAACATGTGTCCATCTCAGGCTCTAACTCCAACCCCCTGGATATCACCTGTGGTGTCCCGCAAGGCTCTGTTCTGGGGCCCGTACTCTTCTCAGTGTTCATTAATGATCTTCCCACAGCTTGTAAGGATGCCTCAATACACATGTATTCAGATGACACAATCCTATATGCACACAGCCATAGCCTCTCTGACCTTCAACACATAATTCAGTCTGACTTTTTGAGACTCAAAAACTGGATTTCCCAAAACAAACTGTTTTTAAACACTGACAAGACTGTAACAATGGTATTTGGGACCAAGACTAAATTTGTAAAGATTCCAGTGACTGAGCTCCTGATTACAACCAACGCTAACACCACCCTAACACCTTTCACTAGATTTAAATACCTGGGCTTATGGTTTGACTCCCACTTAACATTCGGGATGCACATTGATACCCTGACAACCAAGACCTATGCCAAACTAGGGGTACTTTACAGGAACAAATCCTCCCTAAGTCTCCTGGTCAGAAAGCGTATTGCACAGCAGATGCTAATGCCAATTATTGACTATGGAGACATAGTATATGGCTCGGCTCCTCAAACCCACCTTAGCAAACTTGACACCCTCTACAATTCAATTTGTCGTTTTGTTCTCCAATGCAACTATAACACACATCATTGCGAAATGCTCAAAGAACTAGATTGGTCATCACTAGAGTCTAGGCGCAAAGTTCACCTTTCCTGTCTCACCTTCAAATACTTTCTGGGCAAGCTACCCAGCTACCTGAACAAGCTCCTCACCCCTACCACATGCAGCACCTATCACCTGAGATCAGACTCCAAAAGACTATTCATGGTCCCAAGGCTCAACAAAGTATCCGGACGTTCCTCCTTCTCCTTCCGTGCACCCCAAAACTGGAACAACCTACCAGAGACTCTCAGATCCACCACCAGCTTAAGTTCTTTCAAATCTAAGGCTGTCTCACACTTTAATCTGGTCTGTAACTGTTTCATACGCTCATAATATATATTTTCTTTAACTGTGCACGCAATGTCCCTGTATATAATGTATACCTTGTTCATTTATGTAACTGTACTTGTAACCATGTATTATTTGTTTTACTCTGTGCCCAGGACATACTTGAAAATGAGAGGTAACTCTCAATGTATTACTTCCTGGTAAAATATTTTATAAATAAATAAATAAATAAAATGAAATAATCATGTACACTATATTTGTGTTGTACAGGTGATACATTCTTTAATTTTAAACAATTTGCCACTTCTGGGATGATAAAACTTGTCCCCAGTGTTTAGACTGTTAGAGATGCTACATCCATAACATTTAAAACAGCCTGCCTTGGGTGAACTCAGGAAATGTGGAGTGGTATAGTGTTTCTCAGTATCGGCTTTAATTAGGATGTCCTTTAAATTTTCTCCCCGTCTATAAGCAAAACGTGTGACATCTTTACAGACATCCTTTAGAGTGTCGTCAGTCTGTAGTATTTTCCAGTGTTTCTGAAGTGTTTTTTTAATAAAACCACTGGCAGTTGTAAATTTACTGACAAATGTAAGACGATTACTTTTTAAAGGTAATTGTGGAGACTTGTTAAAAGCTGTAATGATTTCAGACCTATTGTGTCCCCTTTCCACAAATCTCTCCTCAATCTCTTTTAGAGTATCATCCAATTTAATTGTCCTGTCTACTATTCGTGTAGCTCTGATTTTTTGAGAGAATGGTCGGATTTGTTTCAGGCGTTCTGGGTGGAAACTAGATGCATGCAAGGTACTGTTCCTATCCGTGGGCTTCCTATAGAGATCACTATGCAGTTCTCATTTTCATATGTAAGGAGCACATCTAGATACGAGATCTGTTTTGGGCTCCAATTTTTAGTAAATCTTACAGTAGTATTCAGCCCATCAAGATAATCAAAAAAGTTGGAAAGCTCCTCCTCTGTACCTTCCCAAAGAAATAGCAAATCGTCAATGTATCTACAATAAAATAACATCTTATTGTAATGCTCTGAAGAATAGATGAATCTCTCCTCAAAATCAGTCATATATAGGTTAGCGTAGGATGGGGCTACATTGCTGCCCATCGCCGTCCCTGCTGTCTGTAAATAAAAGGTCTGTTCGAACTTAAAATAGTTCTTATACAGAACAAAATGTAGGAGGAGCATAATATAATCCACAGGTGAATTTAATTTATGTGAATTAGTAAGGTTTTGTCTAATGACATCTAAACCACTATCATGAGGGATTATAGAGTACAAATTTGTTACATCCATTGTCACCATAATTATGGTTTTTCCATCCAGAGGCACTGTGCGTATCTTTTTTAGGAAATCAAAAGTGTCTTGAATGTATGATTTGCTCTTAATGACCAGAGGCTGCAAAAAGGTATCCACATAAACTGCTAATGGTTGATTGATGGAACATGTAGCTGATATGATGGGCCTCCCTTGGGGGTTTTGCAAATGTTTGTGGATCTTTGGCAATAAATAAAGGGCTGGACGTCTCAGGTTTTTCATAGTAAGAAAATTTACTATTTCTTCATTTATCCATAAGTTGTTTAACCCTAGTTGGAGTATACCCTTAATTTCAGTTTGATACCCTAGTGTTGGATCTTGGTCAAGCTTAATGTAGCACTCTTGATTCTCCAATTGCCTCTATTACTATTGAGCAGACACATTAAAATGATATTACCGTTCAATCATTAGATGAGCTTAAAACCAGGTTACAAAAATTTAAGGATGATTTAATTCATTTTAAAAAGCAAAAATTTAAGTAAATAGTGACATAGTAGATAATGGATAAATGAAGAAATAGTAAATTTTCTACCTCTTTCCCTGCATACATCTCCTTAGAGACGGTTCCTCTCCTTCTGACCTCACACTCTCCCAAGGAGACCTTAGTCCTCGGCGCCATTCATGCTCCTGGAGCACCCATAACCCTTGGCCTTCCATGGTTACAGCTAAACAATCCACTGATTGATTGGGCTTCCTCTTCTCCCATCACTTGGAAACCGAGGTCAGGCAAAGCATCCCAACTTTTTGGCCAATGCCACCATTCCTAAGATTACTCTTCCCCCTGTCTACCATCAGTTCCGGGACATTTTCAATAAGGTCCAGTTGGATCTTTTGTCGCCTCACAGGACCTACGATTGTCTGATTGATCTTGTTGCTGGGTACAGCTTGCCTAAATCCAAGACCTACCCCTTGTCACTACCAGAGTCTCAGGCCATGGATGAATATATCCAGGAAAACCTCAAGAAAGGTTTATTCGCACTTCCAACTCCCCAGCAGGGGCTGGCTTTTTCTTCATGAAAAAAAAAGATGGGTCGTTAAGACCTTGCATTGATTACAGGGGTTTGAACCGCATCACCATTAAGAATCATTACCCCTTTCCCCTTATTACCGAACTATTTGATAAATTACAAGGGGCTAAGATCTTTTCCAAGTTGGATCTACGTGGAGCCTATAATCTGGTGCGCATCAGACAGGGGGACGAATGGAAGATGGCCTTCAACACACATAGCAGCCCACTACGAGTATCTTGTAATGCCCTTCGGGTTATGTAATGCTCCAGCAGTCTTCCAGGACTTTATTAACAACGTTTTTCGTAAGGTACTCAATATTTTTGTAATTGTTTACTTGGATTACATCCTGATTTTTTCCAAAAATCTCCAGGATCATATTCTCCATACTTCCAACGTTCTCTCTCATCTCCGTGAACACCATCTACACACCAAGCTGGAGAAGTGCACCTTTCATCAGACCTCTACTCAATTCATAGAGGTATGAAACTTATCGCCTGTAAGAGAGACAGGTACACTGGCGACACATTTTATTAAAGTGCGGCCAGTTCCGCAAGCCGGGAGATTTCCCGGCTTGCTAGTGGCATCCCCTCTGCGTGCCGTGCATCACCGATGCGCGATCACGCGTCATCGGGTGCCTGCGCCCCCTGCACGCGCGTCCAGGGCTCCCCGAGGGAGCCCTGGTGTCCCGCGATGTGGGGGACGGCGGCAGGGGGTTCCGGGGGACCCGGCGGACCCGGAGAGGAGAGGGGGAAGCCCCGATCGGCGGGCCTCTCCTCCGCTGCTTCGGCGCGTGTCCGGCACCCTCCGGCGCGCGCCAGGTTACTGCTGCGGCCGAGAACGGGCAAATGCTCGAATAAACTCGGCCGCAGCAGTATGGTGAGTTTCTTAGGGAACTCTCCCTTGTGGAGGGGACGAGGAGACATGACACCCAGAGAAAGTCCCTCCGTACTCACTGGGTGTTCCCATTTCCTGACCGCAGAGGGCATTCCCGAACCAGGTGCTCAGCGGATCCGCAGTAGAAACACAATCCCCCGGCGTGGTGGAATTGCCGTATAGGTGTGCGGATGCTTTGGACCCCCAATTGCATCGGCTCAGGTAACCCCAAGGCAGGACGAAGCGGAGTGGTAGCACTTGTAACCACAGGAGTACTGTTAGGAGTATTGAGGAAGGGAGTTTGAATATTTGAAAAGCGGGAGCGCAGACGCTCGGAGCGGCGTACCTGGATGCGTTGATCCACTCGGACTGCAAGTTCGATGAGAACCTCCAATTGATCTGGCCTGGGTTGACGAGCAAGTTCATCTTTGATGGAATCGGACAGGCCTTGCCAGAATACTGAGACGAGAGCCTCCGGTCCCCAGTTAGTCTCGGCTGCGAGGGTCCGGAACTCCACGGAATACTGCATCACCATTCGTCGCCCTTGGGTGATCTGAAGGAGAGAAACAGATGCCATCTCCCGGCATGTGGGGGAGTCCAACACTTGTTGGAACTCCGTCTTAAAGGCCGGATATTCCTGAGTAAGGTCAGAACGTTGCTTCCAGACTGGTGAAGCACAAGCCAGGGTGCTGCCCATCAGGAGATAATAAATGTAGGCTACCTTCTTACGTCCAGTGTCAAAGTGATAGGGGGCCATTTCGAACTGCACTCACACTGGTTGGGGAAACCCCTACATTCTTGCGGTTCGCCTGTGTAAGGCTTGGGGGCGGAATCTTTACATCAGAGCTGCTAGCAACTGCCGTGCTTGCGGGCTGAGGATTAACACCAGGAGCGGAAGCGGCTGGTACTCGGGTCCAGAGTACAACTACCTGATGTGTCAATGCCACAATTTCATCTGCCATGGCCTGGTTTTGCCGAAGCAGATCAAAGAGAAACTGCCTTAGTTCAGTCTGGTCTGCGTCTTGTTGGCTCGACATAATGTTACGCCGGTGCTGTCCGCAGACCAGACCTGTCCCCTGTGCTGAAGGGGGAAGTAGGGATACACGCAATTCTATAAACAATTCTTGCCGGTACCTGGTGTAGAAGTAGAATAGTAGTTGCCTTGCCGAGGTCAGGGAGCGGAGAGATGAAGAGGGTCCAAGTCCAAGCCGTGATCGTGGGATGCCAGAGAATACGTAGTCCGAAGAAAGCCGAGGTCGGGAGCCAAAGGGGGTAGTCGTACAAGCTGTGTCAGAACCTGTAGAATCACCAAGAGAACACCAAGCAACTTCCATACAGAGACTATGTCGAACGATGAGTGAGGGCTCAGAGATGCCTGATAAGGCTGGGCTGACAAATCGGGGATGGAGGTGGATCAGCAGGACTGCAGAGAGCCTCTCAGGATTGGTGCAGCTGATACAACCCAGGTGAGCACTGGTAGTACTCTGAGTGCACCTACGCGGTGTAAGGGGGCGGAGCCTTACTACAGGGGTGGAAGCTAAAGAACGGATGCTGGGCGCGTGCTCTGTAAGTTGCACGTGCACGCGACCATCGTTGGAGGAGGGGGCATGAGACGGAGGGACCGCGCCTCCCATTGAGGAGTGGGAGCGGCGAGACCGCTGAGGGAAGCGGCCCTGCGGCGATGGGGGAGATGACGTCCCACGGGTGTGGAGGCAGGTAGGCGTGAGTTGCGCTGCGCGCCCTGAGTCTCCCTGAGTGTTGTCTGTGTGTTGCGCGGACAGCGCTGAGAAACCGGATTCCTAACACCAAGAAACAGCTAAAAGCATTTCTAGGTCTGACGGGTTACTACAGAAGGTTTATCCCACATTTTTCCACAGTTGCTGCCCCTTTAAAAGACCTCAGAAAATCAAGATCCCCAGTTACAGGTAAGTGGTCAAACAAGAAACAAAGAAGTCCAGGGCAACATCCAATGTGACAAAAATACACAGTGAAATACATATATATCTCTTTAAAAAAGGGTAATTTAGTTAACCCTTTGGCCAAAGCGTATAAGCCTGCGAGCCACTTTCAAGGCATGACCATAATATTGCAGGTCCTAACACTAACTGGTTAAAATCCTTATTTACCTCTATAATTAGAGGAAGGATGGTCCTTGCATTGAACCTGTCGCAACCAGCTGCATGAAAAGAAAACCTGCTTACTTGGACAGTGGGGAGAGGCGAGCTTTAAACCCTGGGGGGGAGGAGCCACTAACCTCCAAAACAGCTGAGACCAGCTGGACAAAGTTAATAAACACACAGATACCAAACAAGTTCTAAGAAACCCCACAATTACCACAAACTATATATATGTATAGAAGTGTCAAATGGAGTGCAACTGGGCATGGCTTAATGCATACAACAAAGAAATCCAGATCAACATCCAATGTGCAAAAATATACAGTAAAATACCTAAATATCTCTTGAAAAAGGGTAATTTAGTTAACCCTTTGGCCAAAGAGTTTAAGCCTGGGAGCCACATCAAGGAATTGCATCCGGCACTCCATGAGCCTGCAGGGGATGGAGGAGCTGAACCAACCAGAGAAGAGCTATACATCACCCCAAAAGCCTGTCCTCTCTCCCCATACCACCATAAGAAAGCTCAGCATCCTGTGAACCAGCAGGTAAACAGCATAACACACCCTGTAACAGGCATATCTCCCAGAGGGTGGGGGAAACACTGTTACATTTGAATCAGCCTATTCTAATTGAAGAGGGAGAAAGGAATGAATAATCAATTATTAAGACATTCACAGAATGAGCATATGAGGACATTCTCTGGTGAGTGGACAAATGGATAATGAAAGAAAAGGAGATAAACAGTGGTGTAACATTGAGCCAGATATCTGGCTTTACAAAATAATTATGTATAGCTGGCACTTACATACAGTATATTGTTAGGAAATATCCTGTCTAAAGAGAGCCAAATCAGGAGAAATTGGTCATCCAAACTCTCCTTGGAGTAACGTGTGTAGCACATGTTCCCACATCCCCTTGGAGATATGGCTGCTACCGTGTGTGTGCTGCATTACCTGTGGCTCACAGAAGAGCTGAGCCTCCGCTGCTGGGAACCTGGGGTGGGCCTGATCGATTAGGTGCATGCGCCTCCACCTGTAGCGGGATAACCTGTAGTGGGATGGCCCCGTTACAGGACCCAAATATCAATATACATGTAGTGATATATATAACAATTTTACTCTAGGCAACCAAACAGAATAACAATACCACACCAATAGGCCTCGTACAGCCGTTTCCATACAGTGCCCGTCAACCCAACTCTCAAACCACGATGGAATGTCCCCTCAAAGTATTGAGGTTTCTCCTGGGCACCTAACTTCCCCAATGTCAACAAGAGCTAGCCCACCCAAATGTGTGAGACAGCGCTGTCCACTAGAACTGAAGGTGTACAATTGATGCACTTGGTGAGGTGAGGTACCTGCCGGGTGCTCCAAAACTTGGTAGCGGTGATACGATAAGGTAGGATGCACTGATCCAGCGATGTAATTCTTGAAGCCTCCGCCGCTATACAGTGGGTGGTGTCCCGCGTGGACGATGCCACCATGAAGAGTATCTCTGCACTTATGATGATGATGATCTGGTCCCAGATCACAAAGGGCCCAGGTCGTAGCCACGTCCTGGCTTTTCCTCATGCTAGTGCTACAGGACAGAGTCCCTATCTATGGGGGTCCCTGCAGCAGCCACAAGCTATCACAGTGAGTTGGAGCATAGCTGGGTCCTCGGAGGTCTCTGGCCTAGTGTAGGGGTCACAGACACCCTGCACCTACACAACCTACCCTAACCTTGTTCCAGCCACGACTGACATGCTCCTCTGTGCGAAATGTATTCTTTCTCCGAGCAGGGGATCCTGGCGGCCTTATTGGCTGTCTTGCGTCACATGGCTCCTGCAGTCCCTGTGCATGATGGGACTTGTAGTCCCACCGATCCGTTCTGATAATGGCCCCCCTGCAGCTACTCTCTGCACATGCGCGACTGCACTGCACATGCGTGACCATACTCAAGATGGCGGTGCCCTGCAAAGGGATCCGCCGGGAGTCTCCGGTGATCCGATTGCCTCTGCTAGCTGCCTGACATCTGCCCCCTGCTTCCATTGCCTAGCACACCCACGCCGGGAGGTAAGGGGCTTATGGGGGACTAAGGCTACACTCTGCCCCTTGTAAAAATCCCAACGACCCTTCTTTGGCACAGAGTATAACATAGCAATACTATAACCACATAAGGCATTATGTAATAAAAATGCAGTATCATGGTTACAACTTATCACATGAATCGGCTTTACATCAAGTTGTACATTTCGGTAAACATGACTATAGCCGACTTGATCTTTCTACGAGACCACTACTGAGCCTTATAATGGGGTGCCCTGATTTAATCGTAGGCATCCGATTTGGAGGATGCCAAATACGTTGGCTTCGCCTAAGCCCTTCTTCAACTCCCTCTGAGGGTACAAATGTCTCTTTGTGGAATGAAACATGGACTTCTTGGGTCCAGAGGTTGGCTCATTGGAGCCACTGGAGTAGGCGTTTGTGTCTGGGCCCTTTAACCATAGCTCATTCAGGAGGTGTCCCTTGAATCCTAGGGGCCCTATGGGAGGGTCCCTCCATTTAATGCCGTCTGCCATAGACTGATCATAGATGCTCCTTCCACCAGGACCTGTGACGTCACTGACGACTACGAGTGTGGAGAAACGGAGTAACGCAGGGACCGGCATTGACTATTGATCAGCGGGTACTCTCAAATGTCCTAGATACATTGTGAAAATGTGAGTTGAAATTGCAACTACTACAATCATCTGTGCAATATATTTATTTGAACATACTACACTATATGGGTATTCCTTCTTCTTTTCTCTCATACACAGAATTTCTACTGGAGCAACACACTATATAGAACAGATTCTACAGAGGTACTTTGACCAAGGAGCTCATATCAAAGAGAGCAGTATCTCTGATCTGTCTATATTATCATTACCATCTGTGAGTGGGATTGACAAATATTTTTTTTACACTTGGAATTTGTATTACAACTGGTCGGCATTATTATTTTCCTCCACAGATTCGTTACTGTTATTGAGTGCGCTCCCCAATTTTTGGACATCCAAGTTTTTCCGGGACCAGAGGACGGTCTAAAAAGGGTTATTTGAGCTGCCTAATTATATTATATATATTTTTACACTTTATTACACTTGTCAATGTGGGGCAAAGGTGGATATATTTTTAACATAAAGGCATTACATTGGTATATAGATTGATTATTTGTAGTCACGTTTTTATTTTGTTTGCGCACATATTTGCACTAAGTTTATTGGGTTTGATTCATCATATTTAAATTAAGTATTTCACTTTAAAATAAAGCCTTTCACTTGAGAGCGCCCGGTTACACCCCCTTTGCTATTACTTATGGTCATTGCGCCTTTTATTGTTAGCATTCAGCTGAGGTGACAACTTTTCGGCTAGCTTGTAAGCCTGCTGCAGGCTTTCTTGGAGCCGGTGCACATATCGGAAGTGCATCGAATTGTGTATCCCATCTGTCGATACTCTTAGACGCACATCTACAGGCAGCCGGGCTTCTCGGCCAAACATGAGGAAGTACGGAGAGAATCCCGTAGATTTGTGGCATGTACAGCTGTAAGCACGTACCAATGCTTCCACATGCTTGCACCAATCACTTTTCTGAGCGCCTTTCAGAATACCGTGCATATCGAGGAGGGTCCTGTTAAACCTCTCAGGCAGAGCATCAGGCGAACCAAGCTCTGCCTGATCTCCGAGGGGAGACTAGACAAACGGGCATCGTCGACCAGGTAGGGATTGGTCCCCATCTCAAGGCATCCCAGCAGGTGCAGGCACGAGCTATTTTAGAGCAGTACAAGGTCCTGTTCATTGACAATCCTGGCAGGACCCATGTTACTGATCACCCTGTCCACACCGGAGACCAGAGACCTCTGCATAAGAATGCCTATCAGCTATCTGCAGATGTAAAGCAGAGCATAGAGGGGAAGATAGAAGAGATACTTGCCCTAAGGGTAATTGTGTAGTCTAAGAGTCCTTGGGCTTCCCCGGTAATCCTGGTACCTAAGGACGGGAACACTCGGTTCTGTGTGGACTACCGGCAGCTCAATGCTCAGACTGTGTCAGATGCCTACCCCATGCCCCACATGGATGAGCTTTTAGATAAGCATCCAGGGTCAAGGTATCTGACTATCATGGATCTGTCCCGGAGGTACTTGCAGATTCCTTTTACCCAGGAGGTGCAGGAAGTCAGCTTTCATCACCATGAGTGGCTTATATGAATTCCTGGTATGCCATTCGGGATGAGGAATGCCCCGGCTACCTTCCAATGCCTGGTCAATCAGTTACTGGAAGGGATGCAAAGCTTTGCAAGGGCATATAATGCAGCGGCCATTATTTGAACATATCACAGAGCCGTTTTCGTGTGCGCTGCTGTACTCCACGCGGCCAATCACGCAGTTGATTTGTTTGAATTTTATGGATCCCGATTTCTTTGGGTGCAATTCTTCACGTTTCCGTGGCAGAAATGAATTAATTGTAATGTTTACAGTACAGTACTGTGTCAATTTGCAGGTGTTTAAAAACCTCTAAAATGCAATTTTCTGCACTTGATAAAACACGAGTCAACACACGATGTGCCATGATATGGTTATTCTGAGGTATACAACTCGTGATATGTTCGAATAACGGCCGCTGCATCCATGGGCGTCCGCAGAAATGTTTTCAGGGGGGGCATAATGTTAACTAGACAGAGAGAGTGGTTGTGGGGGGGGGGGGGGGGGGGGCCTCCCCTCCCACCCACCCTCCACTCACTGACTCCCACTCACTAACCCTCCCACTCACTGCTCCCACTCACTGCCTCCCATCCACAACCCTCACACCACCCCTCAGCCTCCCACCCTCAACACTCCCTGCTCCCTCCCTCACTGCCTCTCTCCCAACTCCCTGCCCTCCCTCCCACCCTCCCACTCACTGCTTCCCATCCACCCACCCTTCCACTCACTGCCTCCCACCCACCCTTCCACTCACTGCCTCCCCCCCCCCCCACCCCCCTTCACCACTGCTAGACCCCCCTTCCACTCACTTCCGCCACCCACCCCCCTCCTACTGCCTCCATCTCACTGCATCCAACCCACCCACCCTCCCACTCACTGCCTCCCAACTCACCCACCCTCCCACTCACTGCCTCCCAATACCAACCCCACCCCTCCTCCTTCCTAACCCCACCCTCACCACACCCTCCATCCACTCACTCTCTGCCTCCAAACTCACTGCCTAACACCCACCCACCCTCCCACTCACTGCTTCCCACACACCACCCTCCCACTCACTGCCTCCCACCCACTGCTGGCCACCCACCCACCCTACCTCTCATTCCCTCCCAAACTCACTGCCTAACACCCACCCTCCCAGTCACTGCCTCCCACTCACTGCCTCCCACCCACTCAATCACTGCCTCCCACCCAGTCACTGCCAAGTCACTGCCAAGCCAAGTCACTGCCAAGTCAATGCCTCCCACCCACCCAGTCACTGCCTAAGTCACTGCCTCCTGCCATAATACACTGCCTCTCAACCCTCCCACCCACCCAGTCACTGCATCCCTCCCTCTCAAGTCACTGCCTCCCAAGTCACTGCCTCCCAAAAGTCACTGCCTCCCACCAAACCACCCACCCAGTCACTGCCTCCCTCCCACCAAACCAGTCACTGCCAACCCATCCACCCCCTCCCTCACATCCATCCACCCACCCACCCAGTCACTGGCTCCCTCCCATGTGTCACTGCCTCCCTAAGTCACTGCCTCCTCCCAAAGTCACTACTGCCTCATCCTCCATCCACCCTTCCCCTCCCTCCACTAACTGCCTAAACTCACTGTGCCTCCCACCCACTCACCTGCCTCCCACCCTCCCACTCACTGCTCCCCCCCTGTCCTCAAGTCACTGCCAATCCCCACCCACCCACCCAGTCACTGCCAAATGTCATGTTACACAAGTCACTGCCTAAGGCTGTAGTCCCCAGTCTTCACTTGGGCACAACGCCCGGCTGGGGGGCGCGCAGCTCAGCGCTACAACCAACCGTGATAGGCGGTCTGAGAGCGAAGGGAATGTTTGGACGGGGGGGCGTGGCTGTAGGTTTTGCGGGTGTGGCCATGACTTCCCACGCTGGTTCACCCTTATTGGCTGAACCGCCGGTGGGGTCGTGGCTACGCCTATCCGTCGCATAGCTGATTCATTTCTCTCTTCCTCCCTGAAAACCTCTTGCGCACCGTGGGAAGGTGCGCAACAGAGGGACTGGGACCGGCCGGCCTGGGGGGGGCTTTGATAGCAACGCACCGCCTAACGTCACTGCCTAGTCACAAAGCCTCCCTACCTATTCACTGCCCCCTAAGTCACTCCAAGTCACTCACGCTCCCTAACCCAGTCACTGCCTCCCTCCACCAACCCTGTCACTGCACCTCCCCCCCAAGTCACTCCGCCCTCCTCCCAAAGTCCAATGCCCATCCCTCCCACTCAACCCACACCATCACTGCCTCCCTCCAACCCACCCACCCTCCCTCGCTCCCTCCCCCACCTACCCAGTCACTGTCAAGTCACTGTCTCTCCCAAGTCATCGCCTCCCTCCCACCACCCAAGTCACTGCCTCCCTCTCACCCAACCCGTCCTGCTAACCCTCCACTCACTGCCTCCCCTCACCCAACTCTCACTCCTCCCAATCCAGTCAACTGCAAGAGTCACTGGCCAAGCCATCAAACCCACCTTTACTGCCTCACCTCCCCACCCATCCACCCCTCCCTCCCTCCCACCCCATCCACCCCCCAGTTCACTCCTACTCCCTCCCATGTGTCACTGCCCCTAGTCACTGCCTCCCCAAGTCACTCACCCACCCCACCCATTCCTGCTCCCTAAGTCATCTGCCGTCCCATAGAACCACCACCCAATCACTGCCTCCCTCCCACCTAACTACCCAAACTCACTGCTCCCCCAACTCACTGCTCCCACCACTCCTGCCTCCCACCCCACCCACTCACTTCCTCCCACCCAGTCCTTGCCAAGTCACTTGCCAAGCCATTCACACCACCCTAGCTCACTGCCTAAGTCACTGCCAAGTCAACTGTCCCCTCACACCCCAAGTCACTGCCTCCCTACCCCCCCCCACCCACCCAGTCACTGTCTCCCTAGACTCCGTCCAAAGTCAACTGCCCTCCCACCCGTCACTGCCTCCCTAACCCTGTCACTCCTCCAACCTAACCTCCACCAACCCTCCACTGCCTCCCCGCCCCAAGTCCACTACTGCCAACCCAGTTACCTGCTCCCCTCCCACCCAAACCCTGCCAAGTCACTGTCTCCTTAAGTCCACTGCCCTGTGCCTCCCATAGTCCACTTCCACCATCCACCCCCTTCACCCCCCCCCACCGCCAACCCAGTCTCTCGCCTCCCTCCCTCCACCCACCACCCCACAGTCACCTGCCCTCCCTCCACAAGGGACTGTCTCCCTCCAAATTCACTGCCATATCCTTCCCACCCATGGTCCTGGCTCTTTTTCCCACCCATGGTCACCTGCCTCTCCCTAAAGTCTCTGCCCCTCACCTCCCAAAGTCACTGCCTCACTCACTACCCACCCCTACACCCCCACTGCCAACCCAGTCACTGCCTACCACCACCCAGTCACTGCCCTCCCTCCCTCCCCTGTGTCACTACTGCCCTCCCTAAGTCCTGCCTCCCAAGTCACTCCGCCCCCTATTCATCTTGCCTCCCTAATCCATGCCTACCTCATCCCCCCAACCCTCTTATAGTCCCTCCACTGCCCATTCACTGCCTCCTTCCCAAGTCAATTGCCTCCCTCCCAAACAGCACTGCCTCCCTCCCAACCCACCCACCCTTCACTGTCCCGCTCCCTCCCACCCATCCACTGCCACGTCCCCCGCCAATCCACCCATCCACCCCACCCCCCACCCACCCCAGTGCACTGCCAAGTCCACTTTCTCCCTATTCACCTGCCCGTCCCCCCACCAACCCAATCTCACTGACCCTCCCTCTCCACCCAACACCGTTCACTTGCCTTCCCCTCCCCCTCATGTCCTCCCACCCACTGTCTCCAACCCACCCATTTCACTGCCTCCCCCCCACCACCCCCTCAGGCCTCCCTCCCAATGTTCTCACTCTGCCTCCCTAAGTCACTCCCTCCCTCCCAAAGTCACTGCCGCCCTCCTCCTCCACCCCCGCGTCACTGTCCCTCCATCCCACACCTGCCTAAACTCAATTGCCTACTCACTCAAGCCTCCCCCAACTCCTGCCTCCCACCCCACTCATCACTGCCCTCCCACCATTGTCACTGCCAAGTCACTGCCAAGCCATCCACCCACCCAGTTCACTTCCCGTGCGTCACTGTCAAAGTCCACTTGCCTAATCCTGCCTCCCTCCGCCCTCCCTCCACCCACCCAGTCACTCTGCCTTTTCCTCCCACCCAAGCCGACTGCTCCATACCACCCACCCCCAGTCCCTCCTGCCCCCTAATCACTCCAAAGTCACTGCCATCCCACCACCAGTCCTGCCTCCCTAACCCAGTCACTGCCTCCCTACCCTCCCTACCAACCCAGTCCCTGTCCTCCCTCCCAATGTCACTGCCTCCCTCCCAAAGTCACTGCCTCCTCCCAAAAGTTACTACTACGCCGTTCCCTCCCACCCCATCCACCCACCACACCCAGTCCTGGCCAAGTCACTGTCTCCCATACTCACTGCCAATACCTCCCTCCCACTCACCACACTAAAAGCCAGAACCCGTCTCTGCCTCCCCTCCATCCACCCCTCACTACACCCAGTCACTGCCTTCCTCCACACTACGGTACTACGTCTACCCCTAAAAGTTACTGCCAATTTAAAATCCTTCCTGACCCATGAGTCCCTGCACCTTTTTATTTCCCCACCCATGGTCCACTGCCTCCCTAATTCACGCCTCCTCCTCCAAGTCAACTCCTCCTCTACTCGCACCAATACTCTACCCCATCACGTGCCTCCCCTCCTAGCTAATCCCCCATGCCTTCCGCTCCACCCCCCAACGCACCCATTCACTGACCCTACATCCCATTCCACAATGAACCCTTCCACCCTATCTCCACGCCCCCACTGCGAATCACTGTGCCATGTCACGTTTAGCCTTATGCTCCCGCCCACCGTCCAGTTGCAGCTGCTCATTACACTCCCTCCAGTCCCTTGCCTATTAAATGTCCTCCTCAACTATACCACACCAGTCACACGGCGTCCCCCCACTACTGCACCATTCCTGCCACTCAATCTCATCGTCCCACCACACCCACTTGCCAACCCAGTTCCTCTGCCTCCCACCGCAAGTCACTGACCCCATCACACATCTGCATACGCCTACCACAGTCTACTGTCAAATCCACTGCCACTGTCCCTATTTGTCACTTCACAAGCCCTCACGCGTTCCTGGTACTTCTCTTGGCTAAAACATTATCCCGGCAACCACACTATTCATAGTTACTAAATGTCAGTTCAATAGAACTTTGACCTACTCTTATCGTTCTGGACTTAGATAGGGGGTCATGCACTAAACTTGCCTGCGAAAAAAGTGATTTCGGCAGGGGTTTGAACATCACCATTATTTTTTGCGTTGTTGCCCTTTGCATCATGATACTGGCCTGACGATCCCTTAGGCGAATCCCTGCGAGGCAACTTTCCAGCATAGACAGTAGTCCCGGTGCGCAATACGTCCGTGCCTGCCGATCAACATGCCGACTAAGTGTTCTCTTCTGCCTTGATTATCAGCCTGCAGAGAGATATAGTCAGCCACTCTCCATTACAGGTGGTTGCCGACCGAGTAGTTCCTACAACATACTTGCCCTTAACTTGCTTGGCAACATCGTGGCTATCACCCAACAAGAATTCAGGTAACATGCTGGGTACATGTCTTGCAGAGAGCAATTTTTCATACAATGTCTCAGGACCTCCCCTTTATATATCCGATGGGCCATTAATCTGTCTTTGGATGAAATTGCACTGAAATGTGGCAGGCATTATCCAGCAGTTTAGCCTGGGTCTTGTTGGTGAATGATGCCCCAGATTTGTTTAAGATACTACTCGGCGGCACTACAGTACAGTAATATGTAATAGGGCAAAATTCTTCCAGAGAGTACAAGTTTTCCAAGTTCTTCTGCCACCGCCACACTCTACGTACCAACTGAGGGTTGGATTGTGACTGACAACAGTGAAGCTCTGCACATACACAGTAGTGGCGTTTAAAGACTTCTTCAGTTGGCCCCACAATTCTGTAGGACCATCTTTTTCAATGGGGTGGCATTAGTCCACCTCCCAATGTACAACTTGGCGGCTCAGGTAGTACAATTGGAATGTTTCTTCCGCTTCTTCTCTCGCCTACCTGGCGTCATACAGCACACAATGCCATAGTCCTCGGGCTCGATCTGTACCTGTGAACTTTCTTGGGTGTAATCGCTGGCTCCATAGATGCGAGCGCTGCCAGGTCAGACTTCAAGCAATGCCTGAGATGGTAGCCTCCCCACATGACGATTGACAATGTCAACCAGAACGAGTTTTCTTCTACTCTGGGTCCAGGTTAGGTCAGTGGTTTGCAGCCAGGACCTAAACAGTGGTACAAACATATTCTGTAGATAAGCCATCTGGTGCCTAAAAAAAAAAACACGGCATCTGACCTGCTTTCTTAATGACGGGGAAGGCTGGCCCATATGATTTGCCCATCAACCTTATTGCAAACTCAGGTTTGAGGTGACTGACTCCCCCTCCCTAAATCCAGAGGTACATAAAACTCTGCCATGAGGACTAAGGCACGTGGGTGTGTTTGAGGTTTAACTCAACTGGGGCTTCGCCTGATCCTTACTAGCCCACCGCTCCATTTTTTAAATGCATCTCTCCATGGGCCCAAGTAACACCTAATCAGGCAAATTTGTCTCTGGTACAGAAATGCAGAATCCCTGGGTGCTTCCCTCGGTGGTGGTCAAGGGGGGGCGCTATTGCCCGCCCGCCTGGATCTCTGGCCTGCCAAGCCCAACAGCGGAGGCAGACGGTACGCAATCTGTGGCGTGTACATGATTTAAGCGCGCTCTTCTCTTCTCAAAAAAAAAACCCCCTTTTTCTCCTGATTGTGCTGGCGCGTGTTGCGCCCGTGCCAGACTATTTTTTTTTGGGTCCCTCGCTACGGACTCTATCTCAGCGGTGGCCAAACTGGGGGGCGCCAAATTTTATTTAGGTGGGGGGCAGCACCTGTGGGCAAACTTGTGGGGCAGAGCAGAGTCAGGGACAAGCAATGCAACTGCAGCAAGTCCAGGCAGGAAGAATCTGTGCTGTGTTTTCCCTGTGCTTGCGAGGGGGCGGCGTCCCCTGCCACAGACACAATACCCTCCTCATTTCCCTGTCCTTCCTCTTCCTGTCTATTACTTTGAGTGGGAGCTGAGCATAGAGGTGGGTGTTGTGTGGTGTGTGTGTGTTGTGTGTGTGTTGGTGTGCATGTGTTGGTTGGTGTGTGTGGTGTCTGTGTGTGTGGTGTGGTTGTGTGGGTGTGGTGTGTGTGTGGTGTGTGGTGTGTGTTTGTGGTGTGTTGGTATGAGTGTGATGATGATGATCGATGCTGTGCATCGATGATGATGACTTAAATCTGATTGGTGGTGTGGTTGTTTGGTTGTGTGTTTGTATAGTGATAGTGGTGTGTTTGTTTGTTGTATAGGTGCGTGTGTTTTGTGTGTTTTCTCTTGCTTTGTTGTTTTTCTCTTTATTATTTTTGTTTGTTGTCTCTTTTTTTTTTGTGTTTGTTTTTTGTTTCGCTCTCTTTCTCGTTTCCCCACCCACACCCTTTCCCTTTTTTTTGTTTTTTTTTTTTTTTTTTTTTTTTTTTTTTTGTTTTTTTTTTTTGTTTTTTTATTTTTTTTTTTTTTTTGTTATTGTCCTATCTTTATGTTTTTTTTTTCTTATTTTTTTTTTTTTTCTATTTCTCTTTTTTTTTTTTTTTGTTTTTTCTCTCTCGGTTCTACCTTTCTCTTTCGTTTTTTTCCGCTTTTTTTTGTTTCTCTCGTGTGTCTCTTTTCTTTTTTCTTTTTGTCTTCTCTCCGGTTTACTCGTATTCTTTTTTTTTTTTTTTTTCCTGCGGTCTTTCTCTTTGCTTGATTTTTTTTTTTTTGTTTTTTTTTTTCCCTATCTCGTTCATCATCCGATTCTATCTCTGGGGTCTACTTGGTAGTCTGTTCTACAGAATGAGAAGGTTTCTACTCTCCCTTCTTGTTTTTTTTTTCTCTCTCGGGTGGGTCTCTTTCTTTTTTTTTGTTTCTTTCCTTACCTTTCTTTTTTTTTTTTTTTTTTTTTTGTTTTTTTTTTTTTTGTTTTTAGTTTTTCTTTTTTTAGTTTTTTTTTGTTTTTTTTTTTTTTTGTGTTTTTTTTTTTTTGTTTATTTTGTGTTTTTTTTTTGGTTTCTCTCTCAGTCGATTCTGGCGCTGCTGGTGGTAGGGTGAGGTTCAGTTTTCATTATTTTTTTTTTTTTTTTTTTTTTATTTTGTTTTATTTTTAACTAAGTTCATCTCATCCGGATCTCGAATTCATATCTAGGGCCCCCCCCCCCCTCCCCCCTCCGCACCTCCCCACTGTCCTCCCTCTCGCTGCTCTCTGCCCACCCCTCCTTCTCGAGGTGTGAGGGAAGGCTTGATTCTATTTCGGTCTTTTTTTTTATTTTTCTTGTCCATTTTTTCTTTTCTTTTTTGTGTGTGGGTGTTGTTTGTATTGTTTTTGTTGATTGTGTGTCTTGGCGAGACAAACACAATTGACATTGAAGCAGCTCAGCAGCAGTCAAATGCGCACAACCCACACCCACACACAAACAAATAAATAGCCCTGATCCAACTCCCCCTTTGTGCTTGCAAATTAATGCAGGACACCCGGCTCCTTGCTTGGAGAGTTGGATGATGTCACCACTCTCTGGCGTCAGCGTGGAAACGCATCCTAATTTTGGCAAGTACGGCTGTTGAAACATATTTGTATTTTACATTGTATATTATCGTTTAATAAAGGGGGGGTTCATGTGATTTGCTTAGCGTCAGGCATGGGGGGCCGCGAAAATTAAATGGATGAAATGGGGCTCGGCATAACAGTTTGCTCACCCCTGGCGAGTTAATCTAACCTTTGGCATAGCGAGCCTGCCCTTTCCTGTCATGGAGCAAGTCAGTACCTACTGGGTCTCCATGCCACTCTTCGCTTCCCCTCTGTCCTCCTGCTCTGATTTCCCCCCCCTCTGCTCCGGTCCCTTCCCCGCTCCGATTCCCCCCCCCCCCTGCTCCGTTCCCCCTTTTTGGCAGAAGTGTGCTTAGTTTTTGGTCTGAGTGTGTCTGTGTGTGTGTGTGAGATCAGGGGGTAGGGAGATGATGTGAGGAGGACGGGAATTCATGGTGGGTTCAGTCAGAGGGCATAATTGATGGCGGGGGAGAGTGAGGAGACGTGTGTTGTATCGGGAGTGGGGACGCGAGGGGTGAGGGAGATAGTGCACCTGCAAGTAATATAGGTGGTAAAGAAAGAGAGGGCTACACCTTGGGACTATCCTGGCATTAGAGTGGTGTGGTTTGTTGTGTGGATGTGTGTTGTCCTGAGTCTGAGTGCGAATAAGAGCTGAGGAGAGAGGAGTCTGAGTGAGTCGAGGGATTTTGAAGGTGAGGGATTCTGAGGGGGGAGTCTGAGAGATTCTTAGTGGGGATGATTCCTGCATATATCTGAGGGGGAGATAGGAGTCTTAGGGGAGAGAAGAGTCCCCCTGATGTGGAGAGAGAGGTCTGATGGTGAGAGAGATAGCTTAGTGGAGGAGAGAGTTCTGGATGGGAGGGAGAGTCTTTATATGGAGAGGGAGGATTTTAGAGTGGAGTGAGAGTCGATTGAGGTGAGATTCTTATATTTTAGTTCTTACTTTATATTCTTATATTTATATTGATATTCTTATAGGATTAGTCTTTTATGTTATTCCTTCTATTCTCTTTCTCTTGGCTTCCTTGTCATCTTATCCCTCTTATCTGGTGCTTTTCCTGTGCTCTTCCCTTCTCTTCTCGATTCTTAGAGTGAGATTTGATTTCAGATTCTGAGGTTCTTGATTGAGATTGCTTAGCAAGATTTAGATTTATGATTCTTCTTAAATATTTGCTATTTTTATATTCGACATTCTTATATGTCTCTTTTCTTCTGCTTTCTCATGTACTTCTATTTCTCTTCTTCATATTTCTCTGTACTTTTTATAGGTTCTCTAATCGTTCCCCAACCTCCTTTGTCTCTGTTCTCTTCTTCTCCTATATCCTTTCATCTTTCTCTTCTTCGCTTTCGTCTGGTTGTCTTCTGCTTCGCTTTTGCGCAGTTTCTCCTTTCTTAGCGTCTTTTCTTCTTTTCTCGTCCTATCTTCCTGCATGTACTTACAAGGCGGAAAGCCTTTTGAAATAAGTAGTTGGGTTGGAAAAACGTGAGCGGACCATGGTGAATTAAACGATAATGAGGTGAATGACAGTTGGTGCGTTAGTATCGTGAGGCTGGGGACCAGGGGTGAGGGTGCAAAGTTTAGGCAGGGGGAAAATTGTGGAATAGGTTGAAGAGGGTAAGGTAAATGCGTTCACTTTAAAGAGATTGTGAGGTGCACTTTGTTTTCACGCGCGTGCGAATGAGCATTTTCTGCTTCTTCCTTCAATTCAGACAGTCAATGCGGAATCTGGTTTGTTTCTTCATTTAGACTTGGGAGAACTGGGAGCATCTATCGGCCTATGCACATGCTGCTCGTTATCCTTTCTGGCGTCAGAAGTAACGAAGCGGGGTGCCTTCTTCTTTCTCTTCGTTCTCTGTCTCCTCTTTGCTTCCCTTTTCTTTTCACTTTCCTTTTCTTCTGTCTCTTTTACTCGTGTCGATTGTCTCTTTGTTGTTTTGTGTTTGTTTTGTCAGAGGTCGTTAGAGGGGCGAGGTCTGTGTTCTGAAGGGGGAAGTTCTGAGCGTGGGAGATTTCTGAGAGGGGAGAATATCAAAAATGATATGTAGGGGAAGTCCTTAGATGGGGAGAAGTTGAGGGAGTGTTAATAGTCCTGAGATGTCTTTCCTTGGTCGTTCGTGTCTTCGTTTATGCGCTTTTGCTTGCCATTTTCGATCATGTGGTCATAAGATAGCGTACT